>BPLR01019873.1:0-40972 GCA_021605095.1 Caerostris extrusa
ACGTTGACTCAAACGGACATTGTCAGGCGGTGCTTTGGTTCTTTTCTGTTTTATCTTTCTGCTCCCCTTTTTCTGGTGGTGGTGTCTGTCCACTTAATGTAGTTTTGAGGTAGTTATCCCGGAATGAGTGACTTCTTGTGCCTCTGTCCGGCTTTTTGCGGTTGGACTATTTTAGTTCTTGCTGCTGCTGTTGTTGTTGTTTCTTGTTGATGGCTCTGATGAACACCGAGACAGTGTTTTTTGCTTGTGGTTTTTTTGGGATGACAGTATCGGAAAGATTAAATCAATTTGCATGCCGCGATAGGTTCCCTTAATCCAATTTTGAGGAACTTTTAATCAGATAAGAAAAATACTTCTTTATTTTAATATGTAATTCAGGAATAACCGACTTTTCATTAAACCATGAGAATGTTAGATATTTATTTATGTTCTATGGCTATTGATTTTTCTACGTGTTCTTCCATATACAGATTTACGCTTTCTTTTAATTTCTGGTATATCCAAATTGCTTTTATTTCACCGAGAAATTGACTGAAAAATATATTGCCAGGTGATTCTATGTTTTGAGGTTGGACTATTTTAGTTGCTGTTGTTGTTGTTTCTTGTTGATGGCTCTGATGAACACCGAGACAGTGGTTTTTGCTAGTGGTTTTGGGATGACAGTATCGGAAAGATTAAATCAATTTGCATGCCCCGATAGGTTCCATAATCTAATTTGTGCTATTTTTAATCAAATAAGAAAGATATTCCTTTTATTTTAATGTGCATTTCAGAAATAGCTGATTTTCATTAAACCACGAAAATTTTAGATATTTATTTATGTTCTAAGGTTACTGCTTTTTCTAGGTTTTCTTCCATATATAGTTTTAAGCTTTCTTTTAATTTCTGGTACATCCAAATTACATCACCGAGACGTTGACTGAAATAAATATTGTCAGGTGGTTCTATGCTTGTCTATGTAGGAAATGTCTATCTTTTTAAAGTAATTTTTAGGTAGTTATCCCGAAAAATATATGGCTTCTATAACTCTGTCAGAAAGTTGGATTATTTCGGTTGATGTTGATGGCTTATGATTGTGTTGTTATTGTTGATGGCTTTGATGGACTCGGAAACAAAGTGTTTGTTTGCTGTATTTGGGTTGGAAGCATAGAAAAGATTTAATTGATTTATATGCAGTAATTTCAATATTAATAATTATATATAATTAATTCAATATTAATAATTAAATAACATATTATAATTTATAATTCAATTTATGAAACATCTTATCGTTTTTAAATAAATAAGGAAAAAAATTTTTTTCGTCTCCTATTAACATGTATCACTAGAAATAATTTTTCTGTGATAGTGTTATAAAAATAACTTTTCATTAAACTATGTATGAAAACATCAGATGTTATTATGTATGCATTGCTCATTATATATACACCGTGGCATTAAAAGTGTATCTTGGGAAATACATGCATTGCATTCAATGCATACGTAATATAAACTTTTCATTTATAATGCTCGCATCTCGTACAAACTTGCCCATTTCATGCATTCAAAAGCGATACATTCTTCAAAAATGTCTATAGAATATTTTCTTCTGACTTTCATACATTTTAAGAAAGCTTACTTTTTGACGAACAAACAAGACCTTTGCATTTTCTTTTTCTTTTAGAATACATTATTCGAAGGCGTTTTAACACAAAACTATAAAAATAATATTCTTTTGAAACATTAGATTCAGTAGGATAACCAGGAACATTGCAAATAAATACTTTTATTATTATTTTTTTTCTTTTTAGATAAATCATTGACGAAACTAACTAAGTATACAACAAATTTACCAAATTGCGTTTGATTTTAAGTTTTCTACTCTGACATGCATGCTAACTAACATAACTAACATGCATGCGCATGAACACGAAGGTTTAGAAAAATATGAGAACAACTCCAAAAAAAAAAAAAAAAAAACTAATAGATTAAGAAATTATTTTCTAATGCCGGAAAATTTGACTTCAATATTTTGCCACTAGAATGACATATATGTAGGAAATCCAACGTCATCTAAGGAGAACTAGGAATCACTACGCTATATTTTAGCAGCGTTATTTTCTGACGAAATTCCCATTGATATCATCTGGTGAAGGAGATATTAGCATCATCTTTCTCGAGCCTATCGGAAGGACATTTCGGTCTACAGATTTATCGAATCCCCTTCTCCCCCCATATACAACAGAGCTTTCTGTTTGGCTTTTAATCGTTGAGTTTGGTTTTCTAACCAGACGCCCTTGTTCGAAAATCAACATAATATCCACCAAACAAATTGATAAATAAAGATATAAATAAGAATATTTTAATTATTTATCCTTTTTATATATATTATTATTTTTAAACTTGGTGTCACTAAAATACACTTGGCATTTGGTGTTACTAATGTTTATATCTTTATTAATTATACTACGCACTATATAAGAATATACTTTATATACATATAAAGATATAATATATAAGGACCTACAGTTTAAAGTGGATTCCGAACCACTAACAAACATCCATGCCACCGCCAGGATTCGAACCTGAAGCCTGTGATACCAAAAGCCAGGGCGCTAGCCACTTGGCCACCATGCCGCTTGTACTTATTACAGCGAATTTTATTTATTTATTGAATAGTTGATAATTATGATATTTTATAAAAAAAATTAAGTAGTTTTAATTAGGGTCTAGTTACAATTAGCCTTTTCTGATTATGCAATATTCTTTATATCAATTATTACAAAAATTCATGAAAAATATAGGCTCCAACACAGATTGGGTACGCAGATGTAAAAAAAACAATAATAATATTCGAACCGCACCCTATCCGGAGACACCTGCGCATGCGCATTCGCAGGGACAGGTAAAAGGCCCCGACCTGATGGTACTCTTTCAATTGTGCGCAGTCCTTTGTGATATCTCTTGTCAGAAATGTGTCTCGTAAATTTTTTAGAACAAAAAACGATATCGGTATTGTTTTCCCTTTCTTTTAGTATTTTTAGACGCATTTTTTTTTTTTTTTTTTGCTGCGGGCATCTATAATACCATACATAAAAAAAAAAAAAAAAAAAAAAAAAAAAAAAAAGAAAGGAGGAAATGAATGAAAGGGGTGTTGGTCTCTGCGATGTCGTTTTCTGTGGAAGAGGTATTAAACTTTAAAAATATTCCCGACGCCTTTTGAGAGTCGTGTTTGTCTTATGGTCACGCACACTTCGCCGTCTGCAGTTTTCATCAAATAATCAAATAAGCGTAATTCCTTTGTATGCTCAACTCGGCAGACGGTACAACCTACACCTTTAAGTATCCTATTTGTTTGAGCAGGTTTAGGGTTAGCCTTAATCTCCTGTTTGAAGAAGGATATCTGAATTAGACAGACGTGAGATCTGCTTTCTTGATTTAGCGTAAGAAAGTTGCTTTCTATCCAAAGTTGAATCCGTTAAAGAAAAAAATTATTTATCGCTTATTAATTAATTCTTCTTGATCCAACAATAAATTTAAATCTCTTGTATGAATATATGATGTGTATTTTAATTGAAAGTTAGAAAGTTGAGTTTTTAATTCGACAGACGGTATTTATTTGTGAAATGTTATTTACTTTTTTTGTAGCTTAATCTCTTATTTTCTAAATTGGGGTTAACTTAATCTCTTAATTTGAAGAAGGATATTTAGACTATACAGACGTGAGATGTACTTTCTTGGCAAGTTATTTTCTATAATCCAACTTTGCCTAAGGAGTTTATTAAAAAAAAACCATTGATCTCTCATTAATTAATACCTCTTCTTCTTCAATGGTGCGACAGCCCCTTGATGGGTAAAGGCCTTCTGGCACATTCCGAAATATAAGTTGTTGCTTTCTTTTTACGGGCTAGGGTTCGCAGCCCTTCCCTGCTCTACAGTGTTAGATTGGAATCTGCAGTTGAAAGAAGATTCAGAACCACTATAAACATCCATAGCATCGCTGGGGGGCTAAGCCCTAAAGTGGTATCGAGCTCCAGAAAGCTACTCGCACGGCCCAATTGATACCTCCCATTCCATTAATAAAATAAACTCTCATTTGAAGAAGTATATTGTCATGTGTTGTCTTGATTAAGAGTAAAAAAAAGTTGGTTTTTTAATTCGACCAGCGTTATCTATTTCTTTATATGTTAGCACAGATAATAAGTTTTATTTCTTGTTTGAGGAAAGGTATTGCAATTATACATACAGGTGATATGTATAATGATCTGATTTTTCGAAGAAGTCGAAGTCGAATCCTTTAAAAAATCATTAATCTCTCACTAATTAATACCTCACAATAGATTAATAAATTAATCTCTTATTTTCAGGAGGAAACATCGTGGTTTTATTTTTTTTGGTTTAGCATTAGAAAGTTGGCATCTTTTTGTTTGTACATGTAAGCGTTAGCTAAATCTCTAATTTGAAGAAGAATGTTGGAATTATACGGATGCGAGATATGTCCTCTTGATTTCTTGGCACAACAAAGTTATTTTCAGTCATTCAACTTTGGGAGGCCGGTCCATTAATAAAATACTTATGTTAATAAATTGTTTTTCTTCTAGCTATTTAGTATGTTTGCTCAGAAGCTTAAGGTTTAAATTATTCTTTTTTTTTTTTTTTTTGATAAATGGAAGTGTTAAGCCATCCATGAAAAAATGCTTATTGCAAAACATAGCTTGACTACATTGTGTTGTAGTTACCGAATGTATATTTGGATGTAAAAACCATCTTTAAATTCATGCTGAATTATTAGTCACCAACAATTCACCGAGCAACAATTTTAGATATTCAGTGAATTCAACATAACAATGCATAAATCATTTTTACATTAATCATTTATTATTCAGTCAATATGTTATGTTTAGTACAATCACAGTAACTATTATCACTCGATAGGAATAACATATTTACACAAAATTAACAATTTCTCTTTACTTTTATATCCTATAATTTTAACATTTATTACAAAAACTCTACATTGTTTTGAAATTAATTTTTATTCATCTGCGCTTTGAACAATATTGAAGAATATTACTATATGAAATTGTTTTAAAACTTATTAAATTACAAATTTAATTCCAAAAAACCCTGGATTGTTTTGAAATTAATTTGTATTCATCTTCGCTTTAAACAATATTGAAGAATATTATTATATGAAATTGTTTTAACACTTATTAAATTACAACAATTTAATTCCAAAAAACTCTACATTGTTTTGAAATTAATTTTTTTTATTCATCTTTTGAACAATATTGAAGAATATTACTATATGAAATTGTTTTAAAACTTATTAAATTACAACAATTTAATTCAAAAACCCTGGATTGTTTTGAAATTAATTTGTATTCATCTTCGCTTTAAACAATATTGAAGAATATTATTATATGAAATTGTTTTAACACTTTTTTATTAAATTACAACAATTTAATTCCAAAACTCTACATTGTTTTGAAATTAATTTTTATTCATCTGCGCTTTGAACAATATTGAAGAATATTATTATATGAAATTTGTTTTAACACTTATTAAATTACAACAATTTAATTCCAAAAAAATTGTTTTTGAAATTAATTTTTATTCATCTGCGCTTTGAACAATATTGAAGAATATTACTATATGAAATTGTTTTAAACTTATTAAATTACCAAAACACTCTAGATTATTTTGAAATTAATTTGTATTATCTTCGCTTTAAACAATATTGAAGAATATTATATTGAAATTGACTTATTATTACAACAATTTAATTCCAAAACACTCTAGATTATTTTGAAATTAATTTGTATTTATTAAACAATATTGAAGAATATTATTATATGAAATTGTTTTAACACTTATAAATTGCAACAAATTCCAAAACACTCTAGATTATTTTGAAATTAATTTGTATTTATCTTCGCTTTTAAACAATATTGAAGAATATTATGAAATTGTTTTCACTTATTAAATTACAACAATTTAATTCCAAAAACACTCTAGATTATTTTGAAATTAATTTGTATTCATCTGTGCTTTAAACAATATTGAAGAATATTATTATATGAAATTGTTTTAACACTTATTAAATTACAACAATTTAATTCCAAAAAACTCTACATTGTTTTGAAATTAATTTTTTACATCTGTGCTTTAAACAATATTGAAGAATATTATTACATGAAATTGTTTTAACACTTATTAAATTACAACAATTTAATTCCAAAAAACTCTACATTGTTTTGAAATTAATTTTTATTCATCTGCGCTTTGAACAATATTGAAGAATATTATTATATGAAATTGTTTTAACACTTATTAGAAATTGTAAACAAGTTTATTTAAAAAAAAACCTAGATTTTCTTGTTATTAATTTGTTTTCATCTGCTCTTAAACAATATTAAAGAATATTATTATATGAAATTGTTTTAACACTTATTAAAATACAACAATTTAATTCCAAAACACTCTAGATTATTTTGAAATTAATTTGTATTTATCTTCGCTTTAAACAATATTGAAGAATATTATTATATGAAATTGTTTTAACACTTATTAAATTACAACAATTTAATTCCAAAACACTCTAGATTATTTTGAAATTAATTTGTATTTATCTTCGCTTTAAACAATATTGAAGAATATTATTAAGAATTGTTTAACATTATTAAATTACAACAATTTAATTCCAAAACACTCTAGATTATTTTGAAATTAATTTGTATTTATCTTCGCTTTAAACAATATTGAAGAATATTATTATATGAAATTGTTTTAACACTTATTAAATTACAACAATTTAATTCCAAAACACTCTAGATTATTTTGAAATTAATTTGTATTTATCTTCGCTTTAAACAATATTGAAGAATATTATTATATGAAATTGTTTTAACACTTATTAAATTACAACAATTTAATTCCAAAACACTCTAGAGTGTTTTGAAATTAATTTGTATTTATCTTCGCTTTAAACAATATTGAAGAATATTATTATATGAAATTGTTTTAACACTTATTAAATTACAACAATTTAATTCCAAAACACTCTAGATTATTTTGAAATTAATTTGTATTTATCTTCGCTTTTTAAACAATATTGAAGAATATTATTATATGAAATTGTTTTAACACTTATTAAATTGCAACAACTTAATTCCAAAACACTCTAGATTATTTTGAAATTAATTTGTATTTATCTTCGCTTTAAACAATATTGAAGAATATTATTATATGAAATTGTTTTAACACTTATTAAATTACAACAATTTAATTCCAAAACACTCTAGATTATTTTTGAAATTAATTTGTATTCATCTGTGCTTTAAACAATATTGAAGAATATTATTATATGAAATTGTTTTAACACTTATTAAATTGCAACAACTTAATTCCAAAAAAATCTAGATTTTTAAAATTAATTTGTATTCATCTGTGCTTTTTAAACAATATTGAAGAATATTATTATATGAAATTGCTTTAACACTTATTAAATTACAACAGTTTAATTCCAAAAAACCCTGGATTGTTTTGAAATTAATTTGTATTCATCTGTGCTTTAAACAATATTGAAGAATATTATTATATGAAATTGTTTTAACACTTATTAAATTACAATTCAATTCCAAAAACTCTTAATTGGTCTGAAATTAATTTGCATTCACCTACACTTTAAACAAGATTGAAGAAAGATTAAAAGTTGATAAAGAAACTTTGAAATGATAAAAATTAGTAATAATTTTCAGCTGTCTGTTACATAAGACTACTATATTTTAAACATTTTTAATGTTTATAATTTTAAATTCTTTTATATTAAATATTGAGATTTAAAATTTTAAAAAGTAAAAAAAATGTGTGGTCGTCATAAAATATTACGGAATTATTAAGGATACTAATTTTTCCTCTAAAATTGTCTGTATAATGCTAAAATATTATATCAAATTACATTATTTCAGATGCAATTTAAAAATCTAAATTTAATCTATTAAAGATACTTATTTTTTTTTTCCTTCCAAAATTGCCTGGAATAATGATAAAATATTATGTCAAATTACCTTATTACAGATGCATTTTAAAAATCTAAATATTAAAATTGTACAGAAATATAATTGCATTTCATTCTGTATTTTAAAAGTCGAGATTAGATGTTGTTTGGATTTCAAATTATATATCCACGCTCTACTTAAAATGAATAAAACGATGCGTTAGGCCTTGTTTCCTTAATAAAAGAGAACAACAAATTATGTGCCTAATAAATTGAATTTATGCGCATATTTAAAAAAAAAAAGAAAATGTTCAATGATTTACGTCTTGCCTTAATTCAAAAATTATGCATAATTGGTTCATATTTAGTGCATAGATTTTTAAGGAAAATATCTTACAATTCCGTAAATTAACATCGTTTCTTTGATTTAACTTTTAAACTTTTTATCATTCTTTTATTTCTTTGTCAATATTGATGATTAAGACAAATTATATACAAAATTATCTACGAATTAAAAAGATTAATATAATACCTATTGTTTAAATTATTTCTTTAACATTTTCGTATAATAAATGTAATACTTAGACTTTGCTTTTAATTTTAAAGCATGTATTTTTTTTATTCATAAATAATTAATTATGAAAAAAAAATCGATTTTTTTTTTCCTTACCTTTTGAAAGACCATTATTTTAAGATGAACTGCAATTCATCTGAAAATGAGATATATTTATAATTCATGAAAAAAATATCTCGAATAATGTTTTTTTTACCATAAATATTCAAATATTTGCACAAAGTATGAAACTTGATTAATTTTGAATTAAATAAGATTTTAGAAACGCTATTCAATTAGTTATATGAATAAATTAATAATATGATTTGGCATTTCGATTCATGTTAAAAAACTAAACATTAATAAATTATTTGAAGATAATAAAATATTCGTACAAATAAATCTTTGTTAAAGGAATAAATCTTTGTAAAAATTCAGAAAATGTTAATAATATTTAAATTATTAAAACTGCATTGGCCCTTTTTATATTTAATACCAAGAATGCTTGTATTTTAAAGATTAAAAAATAAATTCAAATGCAATCATGTAGGTTTTTAATCTTCAAATTTGCTGTAACGCATTTCAATTAAAATTATGAACATCCTAAACTGAATTGCTTTAAATGATAAACATCCTGTACTTAATCATTTGAATTTTCAATTATTCTAAAATAAGACGCAATTAAATCATGATTAAATTTCATGAAATATCAAATGTCATGATTATAATATTTCAGTGAAAGTTGTCTTGAATGATGAAGATTTCTTGAATCTTTCATTATAACTTTATTTATTATGCTTCAAGTGATGAATATCCTGTACTTAATCATTTGAATTTTATTTAGAAACATGCTAAAATCAGATGTAATTAAATCATGATTAAATTTAATGAAATATCAAATGTCATGATTATAATATTTCAGTGAAAGTTATCTTGAATGATGGAGATTTATTGAATCTTTCATCATAACTTTAATTCATCTCATAATTTTAATGGTGCTAGTTTGAATACAAAACAAGTAATAAAAAGATTTTTTTTTAAGTCAATTGCTACTTTTTTTTTCACTACATTGCAGAAAGTCCTTTTATAAATAATTTTCATTCATTTTTTAAGTTTATCTGGTGCCATCTATTGGTAGATATTTGCAACTTAAATCTAAAAAAAAAAATATAATTAATTAATTAAATTTAAGGAATGAATTAATATTTGAAAAACAGTATTAATATCAATTCACTAAAAGTTAAAAAAATGTATTTGAAGTTGAATGGATGAATAATAAGTATTTTATGAACGATTGAAAATTTGAACAAGATATTATATAGGGAGATGAGCTAATGAAAGGAATTGAAAAAGTAGTTTGATAATAATAATACGTGATACCATTTTTTCGAGAATGAATAAAATTACTTGATAATTATCTTCACACGAAATGAATTCAGAAATAAAAGTTCACAATATCAGATTACAAACGGAACTATTGCTGAATTCATAAAATAAATCACAACAAATCCAATCTATGAATCAATGATCAAATCGTTATCGCAAGAAAACTTTCTCCAGTCACGTTTGCATAACTCCAATATCCATTTCACTTGAAGTACACTGGTTGTCCTCACTCAGCAAGTTCTCAAACCAATTCTCAACCAGTTCTTTTTCGTGACTCTATTACAAGCACCCCGTTCTTCTCTCTCCAAAAAGAATCCCTCGCCCTCTTCCAGAACTAGCTCATTACATCAAGCACAATCAGGAGCACCACAAATTATAGTTATGCACCACAGATGACGTCACGAGTCTCTGTGCATCCAGTGCACCAATCTCGTTAGAAACACCGACCATAAGGAGATAAATAGAAAAACATAAATTACATCGGCCACTGCAAAAGCACAGATCATAATGCTTTTTTCTTTTAATGCAATAAGCGGAAAAACTGGAAAAAAAGTCAGAGAGAGATGATATTAAGAAGACGGGATATATATATATATGAAGAAAAAAATAAGATTCCTTTTGACCAAAACCAAAGAGGCGTTCTCTATGGCTTATGGGCCCATTTTTACACTTCGTGCCTGTAACATCCGGGACCTAGTGCCTAATAACGGGTCCGGCACACAAGCGTTACTCGTCCCGCCCTCCCCCACTTTTGCCTATCTACCAATTATTATCGGATCTTAGATGAGCAATGGCATGGGTTTAGACGCTCTTATTAAGTCAAAAGGGGGAATCACTCTTGTTGTTTTGGCTTGTAGTAATTTGCCAATGTGCGGGCGAACAGGAACAATGAGCGGTCAGTTCTTTTTTGGTGGAACTTTAATTAAACTAGCACGTCCCCAGAAATGGCTTCGCGCGAATTGCACCTTGTTTTTGGAATGTGGTCGGCGATTAAAAGCAATTTGGATCACCCCTCTGGTTTAGAGCATGTGTCATTAGAACTGTTTAAAAATCATTAAAAGAACTGTTAAAGAATCATTAAAAGAACTGTTAAAGAATTATTAAAGGAACTGTTTATATTGTATATTGAACTTTGGGAGATTTTTCATTTAAGCGGGGGTGTCATTAGTTAATTCGTTGATTAAAAATCAAGATATTCATTAATATCAAAAAAATTAAGGAATCGGAAATTAAAGTGGAAATTGAATTCAAATTTATTAATTTTTAATTAGTAATTATTATGGCATTTCAACAATATTTTAATGACAATACGAAAATTGAAATCACAAAGTAGTATGTCAAATTGCATAGTAAATAGATTTTAATGTTTGATAACTTCAAATACTAACTTCTTAAATTACTTTTTCTAACTAAAATCGATAGTAACTACTTCTAACTTAAACATAACTTAAAATACTGAAAACTTACATAAGATTAAAATCATTAAATGTCACAAATACTTATAGTTCTAAAAATTAAAATGGTGAAAATTAGAGAAAAAATATTCTTTTTTTTTTTTATAATGATGTTTTTAATTTTATTCAATCCTAAATGAATCTATCTTTTAAAATTATCTTGTAGATATTACATTGTAATAAAATTAAATTGTGCTTTATTATTATTTTATTTTTGAATTAATCAAAGTATAATACATAGTAAAAGGAACTACAATACAAACTTTTTTTAGTTCAAATCTATTTTAGTCTCTAACCATTTGCAAATAGTTACTTTTTTACAATTTTTCTTTTTCAGTCTGCGACCGACTATAAAACACTATAAATTTATAAAATAAATCTAAATTACAAGCCAATCATAAGGTTAAAAACAATATTCGAAAATTACTATTAAAATTTTAAACAAGAACACTAAATTCCGCTTCAGTACATATCAATTGTTCCCGAAAGAGGTCAACGTAATTGCTGCGATCGTCGTGATGAACATCCATTCGAATTTATTCAAAAAAATTGCAAAAAAAAAAAAAAAAAAAAACCCAAAACCAATAGCACAATCAGGTTTACGAATTGAATTTATAAGGCCTTCAGGATGACTCATTTCTTAAGTAGCATTGGCGTATTATACGAACAGAACACACGCACTGTAAGCAAATTCTTCCTAAAAAACTACCTCGATATTGTGTAATTTATGTTTATTTTCCCCGAAAGCAAAGGGGGTAGGGGGTAGGGGAGTTGACGACGACGACACATAAAAGCCGAATGAATTCGCCAAACACATATGCATTCGCCAATTATTGTCGCTTTTCGGAATTTTTTCATGCGTGCGCTTTTTTTCTGAGTTTTTCCACTTATTTCGCCGTCCATTATTATTTTTTATACATTCTAATCCGGACTTCTACGCATAAATAGAAATTACGTATTCCGCATTTCCAGTGCACTGTATGTGCACTCTTACAGTGGAGCGATGCTCTCATTTTCATATAAACGCTCTCTCGCTTCATGACATATGTGGATTGTTCACTCAAGTGACATTATTGTTCATTTTCTTGTGCCACTGTACCGCGAGCGAGGGCGGTAAATTGTGCCCATGCATATTAATGGGCAAAAGCTGGCTTTTGGCGTGTAGTAAGAGAATTGATTTGGTCTGGTTCCCGTTTAATCATGTTTTAGGAGAGTTCTTCACTTCAAAGTGCGAGGAAAATAGTAATCCCATCGTGCCTTTTTTTGTCCAACCACTTTTGGCTTTTTGTTATCCCATGGTAATGATATTCATTAGCATTTACAATATGTATGCTATTCGGGCTATTTATAGTTTATAGCTTCACCGAATCTAATATCACTATTTATATGAATGGCACAGTAGATAGTTTTTATTTTTCCAATATGATTAATTTAAGATTATCACCATTAACAAAGAGGCATTTATATAATAAATGACTATGGAGTTTTAATTGATAATTTTAAAATAAACAAATATTTAATTATAAATATACAGTCATTGTTTAAGATATTTTCTAACAAAGAGTTTAATGCATTTTATATAATGGAATTTAAGATTATCCCCATTAAGTGGCAAATGACGGAAATATTTAATTATAAATATACAGTCATTGCTTAAGATATTTTCTAACAAAGATTATAATGGAAATTTTAAAACAAACAAACTTAATTAGTTTAATTTAATTTAATTTAATTAGTTTTAGGAGAGTTCTTCACTTCAAAGTGCGAGGAAAATAGTAATCCCATTGTGCCTTTTTTGTCCAACCACTTTTGGATTTTTGTGTTATCCCATGGTAATGATATTCATTAGCATTTCCAATACGTATGCTATTCGGGCTATTTATAGTTTATAGCTTCACTGAATCTAATATCACTCTTTATATCAATGGCAGAGCAGATAGGTTTTATTTTCCTAAATGAATATTGATTATATGATTCATTTGATTGATTAATGATTCATGAATATTGATTATGATTGATTCATTTGATGATTCATTTGATTGATTAATGATTCATGAATATTGATTATGATTCATTTCATCATAATTAAATTGAGTAAACTGATTGTTTAAAATAAAACTGATAAAGATTTATAAACATTGTAAACTGATAAAGACTGATAAACTGATTGTTTAAGATAAAACTGATAAGATTTATATACTGACTGTTTAAGTTAAACAGCCATTATTTAAGATATTTTCTAACAAAAGGATTAAGGCATTTTACATAATGGAATATTGCACTATGTAGTTTTCAGGGATAATTATAAATTAAACAAACTAATTTAATTAAATTAAATTTTAAACTGATAAGTTTCAAGAATACTACACTCATCTGTAATAAATTTACAGATGAGTCTATAGTAATCTTAATATATATCGCATATCTTAATTTATAATAAATCTATATCATGTATCTTAAATCTGTTCTGTAGCCAATGGGAAAATCCTCTGTAAATTTGCTATCTCTACTATAATGTAGATAATAGATTATTTAATAGGAAAAATGGAAACCATCCATTAACTTACTATCTCTAACCAATATGATAACGAAACTTTTCGATAAACTATCTATATTTCTTGTCAAAAGCAGAACTCTTATTAAAAGCAAGAACTTTTATTACTATTTTCTTTAAAACGCAAACAGAACTTTAATGCGATTGAAATTTTTATTGAAGAAATTTTTTTGTGTCTGTGTGGGATGAACCTATATAGGCATTTTACATAATCCATGGTCAAAACCAAAAAAACCTAATTATCGTGCGCAACACTTTCTCCTACAATAAATTCCGCTGTAATCAATGGGAAAATCCTCTGTAAATTTGATATCTCTAACCAATAGGAAAATGGAAACTATCCATTAACTTACTATTTCTAACCAATAGAATAAGGAAACTTTTCGATAAACTATTTATACATATTTCTTGTCAAAAGCAGAAACTCCTATTATTATTTTCTTTAAAACTCAAATAGAACTTTAATGTGAATCCAATTTTTATTGAAAAAAAATTTTTTTCCTTGGAATGAACCGATTTCGGCATTTTACATAATCCATGGCAAAAACCAAAAACCTAATTATCGTGCGCAACACTTTCCCCAAAAATAAATTCTGCTGTATTCAATGGGAAAGTCCTCTGTAAATTTGCTATCTCTAACTAATAGGAAAATGGAAACCATCCATTAACTTACTATCTCTAACCAATAGGATAAATCGATAAACTATTTATATTTCTTGTCAAATACAGAAATCTTATTAAAAGTAAGAACTCTTGTTACTATTGTCTTTAAAACTCAACCAGAACTTTAATGTGATTCAAACTTTTCTTGAAAAAAATTTTTTTTTTTTCTTGAGATTTAGGTATTTTACATAACCCATGAACAAAACCAAAAACCTAATTAGCGTGCGCAACACTTTCCCCTGCAATAAATTCCGCATTTATTATTATTTCTGTCTGCATCCACTCTCACTATTAATCAAAACAAAACACATAGCATTACTTCGGGGGAGGCCTGCCGCAACCATGGAAATTCGGCACGATAATTACGCGCGGTCACCACACAAACCCTTCTTTCTCTCTCTCTCCAACTAATATACCTCCCATGCCGTGGATTGCAAACTTATCATTAAGCAAACTGGCTTTAATGGCGAGCCTTCAAGAAATGACACGCTTATTTCTTGGCGCCCGAAGATAAGTATCTTCTCCCTTTTGGGCCCGGCGAAGACTTCGTGAGCCAATTTTTTCTCTCCCGAACAAAAACTCGTGAATTGTAGCACGAAAACCGCCAGCGCTTTTTCACTTGAGGTGTCGGCCCTCTCTTGAGATACGAACCGCTGATGACACAAGGGGTCGAGACCGGTCCAGTAAAAATTTAATCATCATTTTTGCCAAATGGAAAATGAGGCGGACACGAACGAACCCCGCAAATGGCGAAATTAGTTTGCTGCTTTGAAAACAAAGTATTGTACCTTTGCAACCTAACAATCCAACCGAATGAATTATAGCTTCGTTACTTCTATAATGAGGAGACTTTTCGTATGTCATGTATGCAAAAACTTTGCACTTAGCCTCGAGTCTTTGCTTTGTGCTTTTTCCTTATCATAAATGGAACGAAACACGTTATTTAGAAGCATTTATTATAACGCGTGTGCATTTATCATGAGGCTTACCTGCCTCAGAACAATTGTTAAGTGCTTATATTTACATCCTTCTGAGCTAATTTTTTATGAATTAAACGCATCGTATATCATTATGGATTTCTCACAGTTCGAGATGCATCGCTTTGCAATTTGTGACCCTAGGTAAAATTTATATAATCAAAAATTCATGAAAGCATGTATAAATTCCACGAGCATATATAAATCAGTTAATACAATAACCTTTTCAGTTAAACAATATACCAGTTGTAGTGTGAATGCTTTTTTTTTAAATATTTTCTTTAATATATGTATTGGCATTCAATAACAGACATTGCAAATTCTCCTCCATTTGATATTAAATTTTTAATTTAAGTATTAGGTAAAGAAGGACTTTCATTTTGTTCCAGGACTAAACAACTACCGTTCCTTTCTTTAATTTTTCTCTGATTTACTAAGCTTCAATCGTCATATTTCTTCGGATTTGGTTTCTGACTCTGTCATTTTTTGCACATTTTAGGCTAATTAGATAGTTTAACGTGGATTCCGAACCACTAGCAAATATCCATGTCACCATCAGGGTTCGAATCTGAAGCCTGTGTACCATTGGCCAGAGCGTTAGCCAATTGACCATCAGACCACTGTATTTGTTTGGGAGATGTGTTCATCGTAAATTATTTTCAGTTAGAATATACTATAATGCGAATAAATTTATTTAGTGATTAAAATTTCTTTTATTTTCCATAATCTCGATTCATTTGCCAACATAGTGGCAAATAACTTGAAGACAGTTTGTGCAAAGTACGTGCAGAATATTTGCCACCAGAACAACAATTATTGAATACGTTAATTCTTACAACTTAACTCTGAAAACTGTCAAACTAAATTTTATTTCAAGGACACTTAGAGATGAATCTATTATGAATTCATGAATAGTAACAAAATTATAAAAGTGAATCAAACACTTTCTCTTTAATAAATAATCTCGACCAAAATACTGGATTATATTCAATATTTTTATCCTTAAAAAAGCCGCCTTTACACATAGTTGCCCTGCCCTTCCCAAGACCGAATCAACTTTCACTAATTGTTTCCATCTTGAATTTAGTCAAACAATCCCCGGCCATTCGCAACAGAAAGAGAGATCTTTTTACAGAGCATCAAGTGACTGCGCTCCAGAACTTCTGATACTGCCAGCCAGATCATTTCTCCAATCCATTTTATTTATTTATTTCCAAAAACCATTTTAATCACGTTTCTCATTCGAAGGCGAATCGGAAAGTGGAGAGGGTGGTGATGGTGGCCAAAGTCTTCCACCCCTACCCCCTCCCCCATCCAAAATTCACGAATGGATAACGACAATGCCCTTGAAGCTGATATATCCGAGCAAGTTCAACAACAACAGGACTCGATCGACGAGATTGCTGCTGCGTTTTTTGAGCAGGGGGAATCTCGGAATGCAGTTAAAAAGTTCAAATTTGGCCGACTTCTCCAAGAAACTTATAATCTGACGTCGTTTCGGCGTGTAATGGTGCGTTAAGAGCAACAAACCTGAGTCCTCTCGACCAATGGCTGCCGAGGGTGGGGATTGTCACCGTAAGTGGGAACAGCGACGGATTTCGGTTGTTTGATGTCCTTATTATCAGGAAGATTTATCGGCTTTTTATTCTTTTAGTCGGAAGATAGGACAGTTGTCACCCAAGACGAATGTAGGTGTAACACTCCAAGCCACCAAACATGGCTGTAAAAGATAATGTGACTGAATGCCCGTCATTAGATTACTGAATGTCTCTTTTAGTTGCTTAATCAGTAGTTTTAAGAGTAATTATCTCAGCAATTCCATAATCTTCTTTTTAACTTGAGGGATTTATTTTGGCAAACTCAGTTTCCCTAACTTTGTCTAATGTTTTTTTTTGTTTTGTCCCAAGTTTTGTCTATTTTCTTCACTAATTAAATTACAAAATTTTTCCGAATTGTGGTGTATTTTCTTTTAATTTGAAGTGCACAGTTATTCGATAATGTGTTTTATTTGTCGGAAGATAGGACAGTTGTTCCCCAAGACGAATGTAGGTGCAACACTCCAAGTCACCAAACATGGCTGTAAAAGATAATGTGACTGAATGCCCGTCATTGAATGTCTCTTTTAGTTGCTTAATCAGTGGTTTTAAGAGTAATTATATCAGCAATAGGATGATTCCATAATCTTCTTTTTAACTTGAGGGATTTATTTTGACAATATCAGATTCCCTAATTTTGTCTAATGTTTTTTTTTTTTTGTTTTGTCTATTTGTTTCTCTAATTAAACTGCAAAATGTTCCCGAATAGGGGTGTATTTTCTTTTAATTTGAAGTGCAACTTACCGGAAAAAACAGTATATTTTTAGCTTAATCATTTTCGTATATCGGCATAAATTAAAAATGCTTGTTTTAAATTTTTCCTATGGTGTCTTTAATTAAATATAGAAGGTGAAAAATATCTAATTATTTTTTTTTTCTTTCATAAACTTCCTTTGCCTGATTATTATAGCATTTTATCTGGCCATTGGTAAAACAGGCTTCAGGATCTAATCCTGAAGATGGAATGGATATCTTTTTTGTGGTTTGGAATCCACGTTGAACTGTAGGACCTGGTCTAATTAGCACAAATGTGCAAAAAATGCCCGTAAAGTGACAAAAAAAAAAAAAAAAAAAAAAAAAAAAAAAAAAAAAAAACCCCAGAATATAACATTTTAATAGTTTAAGCATATTCGCATCTCACAGGAGTGTATTGCATTTAGGATAGCTTATAAGAAACTAGAACTGCAGAAAAATGCTTGTTTCAAATTTTTCTTTGCTCGGGTCTAATTCGCCCAAGTGTGCAAAAAATAACCAAAAACGGTCAAAACAAAATAAACTATAACATCTAATAAACTATAACAATGAATTAACTCAGAGTAAATTTGGCGAAATAATGTTTTAAGGCTACTTATCAAATTCAGGATAATTTATAAAAACTATTTAAGATATTTTATTTAAATATATAAAGAACTGTAGAAAAAAATATCAGCTGAAACATTTCATGGAATAGCAGGGCATTCATGGAATAGCAGGGAATACTTGGCAGCCGTATTAATGTAATCAAAATCATTGTAATTAAGTTTTTAGAAATTTAATATGTGGGGCCTGATGGCTAAGTGGCTAGCGCTCTGGCACTCGGTACCACAGGCTTCGGATTCGAGTCCCAGCGTTACCATGGATGTTTGCAGTGGCTCCCGGTCTAACATGAGCGTTGCGGGGGTATTGTTACTCCGCGTCCGTAGCTTATCTTCAAGCTAGGCCCACCTCCTGGGCTGTGCTAAGTGAGTAACGTTGGTGCAACGCTTGCTTTAAGGCATCAAAGACAATTGTCTAAATGTTTGTCAGGTGCATTAGAACAAAAAAAAAAAATTAATATTTTCTAAAAAAAAAAAACGCTAATTAGTTCTGAACGCACTCTTCGAAAAATTGAAGGGACGTCCACCAGATCTGATCAGATCTATCAATTCAATTCGTTTTAATTCCATCTCATTTTACAGCAGTCAATACTAATTTGCTTTTCGCATAATGCGAGTCGTCCACGCTATTGGCGGGCTGGAGATTTAAAAATTTTCTTCAACCGCTGTAATTATACCCTAAGTGTTGCGTGTCACAGCGATCCTGTTCCCCAATCTGCTTTGATGGATCTCATTGAGGTATCAATTAAGAGGTGATGAAAGAAAAACAATATAAAAAAAGAAGAGCAAAGAAGAAGAAGAAGAAAAAAAAAATGAAATGAGACATGAAGCCAGTGGAGAAAGTGAGAGTTTGTTACAGAGAGGCAGGCAGACTTTCTGACCTTGTAGCACGTGCCGAAAATAGCCCCAGGTAATCTCGAACAAACTGGCTCTATGAACTGTATTTTAATATTTAATATGACTCTCTGAAGCTTTTAATTGATGGTGGCTGATTTTATGAAAAAAATGATAAATGTCTAGAGTAGAATAAAATTCATAAAATGTAAGAATCAAATTTAAAATCAATCAATCATTATATATACGGTATATAGTTGAATATGGGATTTTCTAAAAAAAAACAACTAATTGCATTTTAAATTTTAGCTATTCATTCATCGGATTGCATTTTAAATTTTAGCTATTCATTCATCGGATTGCATTTTAAATTTTAGCTATTCATTCATCGGATTGCATTTTAAATTTTAGCTATTCATTCATCGGATTGCATTTTAAATTTTAGCTATTCATTCATCGGATTGCATTTTAAATTTTAGCTATTCATTCATCGGATTGCATTTTAAATTTTAGCTATTCATTCATCGGATTGCATTTTAAATTTTAGCTATTCAGTCATCGGATTGCATTAAAATTGATTTTTAAATTATTGTTAGAAAATCCGATAATTTGGATGTAATGGTATTTGCTATCCCAGATATGTTCACTTTTTATTGTTTAATCTCTTTATACATATTTCTCAATTTTTGCTTGTGTGTCCTTTTACATTCAAATTTCACCAAAATTGGCAGGGATACTTCTAATGCAAAACTGAGATAAATTGAAATGAAAATATCGAAATTGGAAAAATATTCGTTAAAAAATGATCCAATTTGTGATATATTAGGTTTTATGTCAATTTGGTTACTTTTCGTGGTTGGCGATTTTTTCATGCAGGACATTATTTCTTACGCTGTTTACTGTATTAGTTTTCGATCATTTCTCTATGTTCCCGGATGTTCGAAATTTATGGGTTGGAAGAAAGAGTTGCATTAAATTTGCAATGTCCCCCAAGAAAAGAAAACTATTTAATCAGACCAGAATTGACTATAAAAGTGGAACAAAACGTAGATCTGTAGAAAATATGGATATATCAGAAAATCGGAATGCATCTAATAAGTTGAGAATGGCCAATGCTGTAGTTGGAAAAATAAAGTTGCTGTTTTGAGCAGATGCGAAACTAAATAACGGAGTTAATAAGTTTTATTTTCTGAAGCCGTTCAACGCTGTGTTGTATGTGCAAGTCTTAAATATTTATCAATTGTAAACGATGAAAATGACACGCAATATAACTTATGCGCCTTAATATTCAATAATGTATCATTTAACCAATCTATGATATTCAACAAAAGCATTAAATTTAAAAAAAAATGTTAAGGAGTCGATGAATGTGACTCCTGTTACAAAAGCCCGTTTTTACTTTTGAATCATTAGATGTTGTGCCAAATGCATTAATGAGGGATTTTCAAATAATGATTTCTTTACTTAAAATTAAAAACTATGTAAAGTTGTAAATTCAATTGTTATCTTGTATTTCGACGATAATGCAATAAAAAATATTCTCAGTTATAATCCATAAAAATTTTAATTAATAGAAGAATAGATAATCACGAGAACACAAATCTTCACATTTTTTTTTTTTTTTTTTAAATTTTTGAAACACCATAAATATTTGTTGCTTTAAAGAAAATCAAATGCGCTTATAATGTTTTATCAAGAAATTTAAAATTTGATTTGCATAATTTTCAATTCAACTTGCAGTGTTCAAAACAAATGGAATTCAATAAGTTGTAGTAAATAAAATCAGCAGCATAAATGATAGCTTGAATTTAAATCATAAAATTTGATACTAAAACCAACCAAGTCACTAACATTTTTATGAACATATATTTTTAACAGAGTTGTTGCATAAACAAATTTCCATTAATCAGTGCAGAACTTATGTACCACAGTAAAAGAGGTATTTTTCGAGAAGTAATTCATAAACAAGTTACGACCATTTTAATCACATTTAAACTACATTTAAGGAGTTTATTTTGTGCGCGATTTTTTTTTTTTTTTAATTCCATTGGAAGCATTCTTCTTACCATGGAATGTCTAAACATCCTTTTATCTACAATGAAACGAGGATATCGAACTCAAAGAATTCCATATCAATACCCAAATCTAAATTGTTGTCACTAAAGTCACCATTATAACATGCTTTTACAAGTATATAGTATGCATACACAACGTATAGGATTCGCACGCACACGTTAGCTGCAAAAGAAAATAATATGTGATATTTTGTTCTGAATAACGAATCTTCTAACAAAAAAGAAATAAGCAAATTGAATTTATGAATAAACTCGGAAACCCGTAACAAAATCAAATAGAGTTAACTGAAATAACTGCCATAACAAGTTAATGCAATCTCTTACCCAATAGTGTTTGGAATCTTATTTTTGCAATTTAAAGAATTCCAGAATCTTAAACTATCTTCTAATGATTTTTATCTTAGAAAAAAAAAAAATAGTATAATAATCGACTGAAACAATTATTTAAACGAAAATCTAGTGATACCCAAAACTAAATCACTAAAGTCACTCACTTTTGTGATATAGCATGTTTTTACAAGACAATGTATGGTATAAGTACACAACGTATAGAATTCGCACAAGAATCGCAAAAGAAAATGATGTGTGACATTTTGTTTAAAATAACTCTTCTAACACGAATTATATAAGCAAATTGAATTTAAGAATAAACTCGAAACCCGTATTAAAATCAAATAGAGTTCACTGAAATAACTACCGTAACAAGTTTATACAATCTTCTCATTCAATAGAGTTTGGAATCTCGTTTTTACAATTTAAAAGAGTCCAGAATACTGTCGCAAAACTATCTTCTAAGAATATTTTTTTCCTAGACTTAAAAAAAAAAAAAAAAAAAAAAGATGGTACAATAACTCACTGAAGCAGTTAAACAATCATCTACCGATTTCTGATTAAGTTGCAGACATGATCAAAAATAAATTTTGTTTTTAATTTTCAGTTAACGGATCTATTCTATACAAAAAAAAAAAAAAAAAATCAATTTAAATCCTATCCTTTTATAAATTCTATGCAAAATAAATTGGTAAGTTGAACTTGAAATTGGAGTCGAAATCAATACCAAAAATCAAACCGTGTTCTCTGAAATAACTTGGTCACTGTTCCTGGACATGTTTTTTGTATGTTACAACATTCATTAATCAGTACAGATCCTACCACGCTTTATCAAGACAAGCTAATTAGTCTTTGGCAACGTTACCAATCTTTCTCCAAACCCGTTTACGACCGATTTATTCTCACCGATTTATTTACCGATTGAAATTGGAGTCGAAATCAATACCAAAATCAAACCGTGTTCTTCTGAAATAACCGAGTCACTGTTCTTGGACATGCTTTTGCATGATACAACATTCATTAATCAGTACAGATCCTACCACGCTTTATCAAGACAAGCTAATTAGTCTTTGGCAACGTTACCAATCTTTCTCCAAACCCGTTTACGACCGATTTATTCTCAATTAAAGTGCAACCAGGGCGTTTGGGGTAGTGATAATAGCTGCTCGAGCTCTAGCCCACCCCGTTTCAGAGGTGTAAAGGCAAAGGCGAGCTTCGTGCCCTTGTATCGGAAAAGGGGCGAAAGACTGGTATTAGAAGCATCATCTCATTTATCTCGATCATGTGTGTGTTTATGTTGGGCTTTGAGTCCACCTTTGACCTGGACGTCGTAGATTTTTCAGGCTGCCTATCAGTTGCCAAATTGTGCCCTCGGGGGACCTCAGAAAAGTGTTGGGGAGGGCGACTGGGCATCGTGACTCTTGCGACTGGAGGGCTTCTCACCTGGCCATTCTTAGGTGTTTTCTTTGAGATAACTTCTAATTTATTTGGTTAGGGTACTCCTAACTTCTGCAGCGCAGTTTCTTGGTTTGTTTTTACTTATCAACTCGGATTGGTATCTTTGCCATGGTTCAAGGCTTTGTTGTTCGATATTTGCTTGAGATCCATCCATAGATTAGGGAATGATGTAGTATATAGAAGGGGAAGATTGTTAAAGTTCTGGATTCCGTTAGGGTCAAGGTTTTGGAGGGTTGGCAAGGCAATTGTTGGAGATAAATTTTCAATTAGATTCGATGAATGATTACCATTCGCATTTCAATCACTGTATTTGATATTCAATTGCTGAAAGATCGATAAGGAAATTTCCTCTCATTTTAAAATCAACAACTTTTTTTCCCTTATCAATATGAGAAAAAAAAATTTAAGTTACCCATAAAATTAAATGCAATGAGAAGAGATAATAAGACTAATAAACTTGAAAATCAAAATAAAATCTTTAGTGTATAGTTTTTGCTTTATAGATATATTCTACTTAAACGTTGGTAAATTTCTGGTAATAAAATAAATGAATGAATTGCTCTAAATTGCCACGGGCCTTTTAGTGATTATTGAATATTACCATTAACAATAAATCCTTATACTAGAATCATTATTTTGGCAAATGAAGTAAGTAAATAAATATGCAAAGAGATAAATTATCTTGAATTAATAACCAATTTAAAGAATTGTAAGTTAATATGGAAAATAAATTTATGACATTTTAAGATGATCATAACTTCCCGGGCAATATGGTATTAAATTTATTCTCTTTTACCTTTTCCTCTTCTAACTAAAATGCAAATAAGACAAAATAAATAAATAAATAAACAAACAAACAAACAAAAATGAATTTGCGGAAAATAAAAACCATTACGCATACCAATAAATAATTCAGCTTCCGCTGCTGCTAAAAAGTACTCAAGAACTTGATGAGAGAAAAACCCCAATTATACCTGGAGAAATTTAAATACCACCGAGTCGACTCCAAATGAATCTCTCTCTCTCTCTCTGAAATCCGATTCTTGCTAAGAAGGCAGATGGGGGTGGAAGACGTAACGGTCAACCCTCCCTCCCCCTTCCCTTTACCGAAGGGCATCTCATTTCCAGGGGCTGGACTAATGAGTTCTTCTAATCAGGGGGGGGGGGAGAATGGAAGAGAAGTTCTCTCATCACTTTACCTGGATGACTCCAAAGAAGGGGGGGGGAAGAGAGAGATAGAAGTAAGTAAAACAATGAAAGGGTGAGGGGGACAAATAAAAAAAAGGAAAAGGCATCATCCGATCACGCACATCCTTTTGGAAAAAAGAGAGAACGCTAGGGGTGGAGGGGTGGAGGCGAAGTGAAGAGAAACAAAAGACGTGAGGCCCCTCTTCACGCGTGATCGGATCCGAGAGAAAGTGCGCTGCATCATTAGGGACCCAAATTACGAGGAGCCCAGGCTTAATGGAGCATCCAGAGGCGCTTAGTAACTGCTTGCTTACTTACAAGGTTGCATTTGTTTTTCACCACCAGTGCCTCGCCGCTTAATCCTTGCCAGTTCTGGTTAACAAGGATGATGGCAGACCGCGAATGGAGGAGGATCTGGTTATTGGGTGCGGTTCTTCCCTCTCCAAAAAACATGGTGGATTAATTGGATAAGCTCTCCTAAACTAAAATGATTTGTTTATTTGTAGTTGAATACGATTTTTGGCATGAATTGAAGGTTGCATTTGTTTTATACAGACAATTTCTGATCCCTTAATTCTTGCCAGTCCTGGTTAATAAGGGAGACGAAGACCATGATTGGAGAGAATCTGGTTATTGGGTGCGGTTCTTCCCTCCAGAAAACATGGTGGATTAATTGGATGAGCTCTCCCAAACTAAAACTCTTTGTTTATTATAAAATATAGTTGTAGTTGAATTAAAGGTTGCATTTATTTTTCACCACAAGTGCCTCGCCGCTCAACCATGCCAGTTCTGGTTAATAAGGATGACGAAGGCTATGAATGGAGAGGATCTGGTTATTGCGGGAGGTTTTTCCCTCCAAAAAACACGGTGGATTAATTGGATGAGCTCTCCTAATCTAAAATGTCGTTGTTTATTATAAAATATAGTTGTAGTTGAATTAAAGGTTGCATTTGTTTTACACAGACTATTTTTGATTCCTTTATTCTTGCCAGTCCTGGTTAATAAGAATGACGAAGACCATGATTGGAGAGGATCTGGTTATTGGGTGCGGTTCCTCCCTCCAAAAAACATGGTGGATTAATTGGATAAGCTCTCTAAACTAAAATTCTTCATTTAATATAAAATAGATTTGTAGTTGAATAAGAGGTTGGGCATTGGCATGAATTAAAGGTTGCATTTGTTTTACACAAACTATTTCTGATTCCTTAATTCTTGCCAGTCCTGGTTAACAAGAATGATGGAGACCGCGAATGGAGAGGATCTGGTTATTGCGGGAGGTTTTTCCCTCCAAAAACACGGTGGATTAATTGGATGAGCTCTCTAATCTAAAATGTCGTTGTTTATTATAAAATATAGTTGTAGTTGAATTAAAGGTTGCATTTGTTTTACACAGACTATTTTTGATTCCTTAATTCTTGCCAGTCCTGGTTAATAAGAATGACGAAGACCATGATTGGAGAGGATCTGGTTATTGGGCGCGGTTCTTCCCTCCAAAAAACATGGAGCATTAATTGGATAAGCTCTTCCAAACTAAAACTCTTTGTTTATAAAATATAGTTATAGTTGAATTAAAGGTCGCATTTGTTTTTCACCACAAGTGCCTGGCCGCTTAAACCATGTCAGTTCTGATTAATAAGGATGACAAAGGCTATGAATGGAGAGGATCTGGTTATTGGGTGCGGTTCTTACCCCCAAAAAAGCATGGTGGATTAATTGGATAAACTCTCCTAAACTAAAATTCTTTGTTTATTACAAAATATAGTTGTAGTTAAATAAGATTTTTGGAGTGAATTAAGGGTTGCATTTGTTTTTCCCCACCAGTGCCTAATCGCTTAAGTCATGCCAGTTCTGGTTAATAAGGATGACGAAGGCCATGATTGGAGAGGATTTGGGTATTGAGTTCGGTTCTCTCTTACTATTGAGTTGGTTAGGCTCTTTTAGTGCTAGAATTATTTATTTTATCAGTGGTTAAATAATAATTGGATAGTATATTAACTTTTAAAAAGTTGCATCTATTTTCATTATCAGTTCCTTTACCATTCCCAGTTTTCACTTTAAATAAGGACATCAAATGATACGACTTGATGATGATTATTGGGTTCAGAATTAACTGGTTGGGTTGTTTCAGAACTAAAATCTTTTATTGTGATAAAATAACTGTTGCTAATGTTATACATTAGAAGAAGTCCATTTACTTTTAAAGCTACATTTTTTTTAATATGTGCCTCACCTCTTAATCCATTCAGTTTTGATTTATAAGGATAACTAATGGTATGCATATTCAGAAATATGTGGACAAAATTTGAAGCATACATGGATTTATTTATTTATAGGTATATTCATCTTTGACTGCAAATGTCCCCCATTTAACTCAAATTTTGTTCTGTTAGAAGCCATATATAGGATCAGAGGAATGATAAATAAAATATAAATTTAAAAAATAAATAAAATAAATTTTATCTGAAATGCTCAAATTTCAGTATAAAAATTAGTTTTCGTTTTTGGAATGAGCTAATTTAATTAACTAATTAGCTCATTCCAAAAACGAAAACTAATTTTTATACTTGAAGCTATCTTTTTATTTAATATAAATATTATTCGCAATTCCTGTCAGTTCTAGTTAGCCAGATAATGGAAGTCATAGATGAGAAAAATCAATGTTGGTTGAAGTATTTCAAAATTTTGAGTTCTCAAAATATTACATTTTTAATCAGTAGTTTATTCATAATTCATAAACTTATTTTGAATAAAATGTGGTCTTGCACTTCATTATAGATAAATTAAAGATCACCAACTCGCTGAAAAATAAAAAAATTTGCTGAAAAATTTTATAAACAACAAATATATAGAAATGGATTAAATAATCTTCGAGTAAACTTTAGTACAATTTAATTTATTGAAAATGCCAATTAATAACACAAATAACAATAAAAATTCTTTTCCACGAGAAATTTTCCATTTTCTAAATGAGAAAAATAACAATTGTTTACAGTTCTTTGCCATCCAAACAATTGCTCATCTCCAAGATACTTCACACAACAAAACTGCCATCTCTTTTTAAAAAAAAAAAAGAAAAGATCTTTATCTGTGAACTTGCAAAACTTCTTTCCATCAGCATTCCCAAACAATCCCCCTTAGAAGATATTCCCCATGTCCTAATTCGAGCGAGCCAGTCGCTCTTAATTTTCCTTTCTGCACGTCCTCTTCCCTCAATCAACGCCTAAATTTCCCTTTTGTTACTCTTTCCCCGCGCGTCTAAAGACAGCATTTGTCTTAATCGGCTTCCATAACGTGAGTCGTCGCCAAGTCGCCAAGTGCGCAGTTAACAGAGGTCATTAGAAGTCGGCGGCGAGCGAATTAAGTGTCACAGAGATTCGGGAGGACTCTTTTAACCCTTTTATAAGAGAAAGCGAAATCCATCTGGCGGCGACTAAATCTCCCTTAACCACTTTTACTCCTTTAAGGACCGCCGATCGTTTCTGCCCATTCCCATGGGCGTCGTCCGCCAATTGTTCGCCGACGGCCCCGATTAATTCGATGCTTTCGAACACTTTTTCTTTTCCCATACATTTAATCGTTCATTAAGGGTTTTCGGGAATTTTAACGCGGTGGAAGCTTGTTTCAATTTTTTAAAAAAGGGCCGTTTTTGCATTTGTGTTGCTGGAGCAAAATGGATAGATCTTGGTACATTGTAGCTATGAATGGAATATAGTTTCAATCAATATTTTGATGAGTTGAGATAAATTTTGTAAGATTTTTAAAAGAATGCAAAAATTGGAATTCTTCTAAATGGAACTTACAAAGATATTCTTATTTATAGAAAAATGTGAATTACAACTACTAACTAATTCTGTTGTTCTTCTAATGCAGCTGGCGATACAGAGACAGTTAATCTTTATACCATAAACAAGGGCTACACCGCTGTTACTCATTTAGATCTACCCAGGGGCCACGTGTAGCTTGAAGATAAAATGGCCCTTTTAAAAGGACCGTTTTTGCATTTTGCTGCTGGAGCAAATGGAGGGAACTTGGAAAAGTATAACCAAGAATGGAATATAGTTTCAATCAATGATATTTTAATAAGGCTAAATTTTGTTTTATTATTTTAAAAGAATGTAAAACAGGAATTCTTCTAAATGGAACTTACAACAATATTCTTGAAGATACTCTTATTTATAGAAAAATGTGAATTACAACTATTAACTAATTCTGTTGTTTTTCTAATGCAGCTGGCAATACAGAGACAGTTAATCTTTATGCCATAAGCAAAGGCTGCACCGCTGTTAATCATTTAGCACTAACTAGGGAGCACGTGTAGCTTGAAGATATGCTGCGGACGTGAATAACACAACGCTCTACGATCATATTAGATCGGTGTAACCAAGAATGCTTGTAGAATATAGTTTCAATCAATGATATTTAATAAGAAAAATTTTGTTTGTTCTTTTTAAAAAGAATATAAAACTGGAATTCTTCTAAATGGAACTTATAAACATGAGCCTTTCCTTATTAGCCCATATAAGTGAAATGTGCATATTTTCACACATGGCCACATCCTACTTAGGATAAATAGACTTTTGTTAAATATTTAGTATTTCAATGAATCAAAGTTTTTTTTTTTTTATCAGTGTTAGTTTTATTATCGTTGATCGAGCAGGTGTTTTGCCTGGGTTAGTTTTATTTATTATTTGTTGAAATATTGCAGTTGATATGAATGGTGTAATCATTCGTTCGTAAATTATATGTTGATATGAATGATGTAGCTGACAAAAAAATACTGAATTTTAATTTATAATTTATTTTTTAAATTATTTTAAAAATTACATTTTTGTGCAATACTTTTAATTTTAATGATTTTTTTTATGTACTTGATCCCAATTAGTGTAAAAATGTATTCCATATATATTGCTGATTTAATTATTAAACTGTGACATATGGAATGTCTTATTATATTAAATCATCTGTATATCTTTATAGCGTTTTTTTATACAGCAAAAATATTTTACATTATTGTTTTGATTTCTAACTTCTTAAATTCACCTTGTCATTTAAACATCATTTAATTTTTTGTTTTAAATTATTGTTTCTCTGACATACTCTAATTTTGAGAAACTCGTTTTATATTCTTTTTTTTTTTTTTTTGCTTAGTATTGAGATGTTTATTTAAATTTAAAAAAAATTTTCTAGAAAACAGTTATCAGGAATAATTTTCAAAAAAAAAAAAAAAAAATTTCAAATGATTATTTTGAAACATTGAATCTTTTTAAAATTACTTATATTTCAGGATCACTTGTTAAAAAAAGGCAACAAAATAGCTTTAGAATGCATTTTTTAAAGAAAGAAAAACAATGCCATTTTTAAACTTATGTTTTTTTTATTTTTAAATGTATTAAAAATTTTGAAATAATATACATAGAAGTCAAAAAAATAGGAATTTTTTTTTTTTTATTTTAATTACAATTGATTCTTTCATTTGACATTCCTTAAAAAAAAAAATCTGAATTAAAATTATTCGCGGTTTTGCACCATTTCACTAGTTAATATTTCAAATTGTTCTGATATTTATACGAAATCGTCCTTGTTTATTTACAATATATCAAAAAAAAAAACAATCAATTTCATGAAATATAAACTTTGAATAAAAAGTACTCATTTTAAAATAATAAAAAAATTTGATTTTGAATTTTAAAAATGGTATTGCGTAGATTTTTGACAGATGTCAAACTCACTTAAATCAGTCTCATATTTGTTTAAAATCGCAATTTCTTTAAATAATTGTTTGTTTTATTTGGTCATATTGTATTTAATAACTAAATTAACATCCCTATTTTTTTATCTCTATCAAAAGAAATTTTCATTGTTTTTAGAACTTTAAACAATTCTTTTAATAAGGATCACTTTTAAGTCACTGTTTCTGTGTCAATAACAATATCATTCCACAGACAATATCATTGAAAGACTTTTTAGATTATATTTCTGAGCAAGAATTTTTCAATCTTTGAACGAATCTGTTGTTCGTTGTTTTTTTGCATAGCTAAATTTAAATTTATTTCTAATCTTTTCTTAAACCATCCTTAGCAAATTCTTCCTAAGGACTTTGACATAGATGTAATGAAAAAGAAGCACCAAATAAAGTCTGGAAAGCTGGTTTAACTATGTTGTTTCCGTAGATAATTTACATTATTTTCACCCTGTAGTTTGAATAGCCGAAGAAAATTGCTTTATTTTCTTATTTTAGTCGGATTTATCGAGAATACATTTGGTTAATGGTTTCTTGAGCACTAAGCGTGGAAGTTAAATTTTTGTTATCTCTTTATTCATGTTCACTTTGAACTCGATAAAATGTATATAGAGACAGTACTAGTCGTTGAAAATCGTTGGTGAAATCTCTATTTTGTAAGTGTTGTCGATGTTTTCGGTGAATACATTAACCTGTTCAGTTGTGGGTGTGTTGTGTTTTAGAAATTAGAAAAGTTGTTCGTAATTTGAACAGTGCTAGTTTGAAAATTTAATAAATCTAATACGAGATCTAAATACAGTTAATGTAAACAAAACAAAACAAAAAGAAAATCGAAAAGTTATTGTTAATGAAGATTACAACAATCATATTTGTCGAACAATTGTTTCATCAGAGGATAGAATTTAAAGTTAAAAATAATCGAGCATCAATTTCTAACACAAGTTTTCAATTTTTCTTACTTTATTATTAATTTATTATTCATTATTAATTAATTATTACCATCATTAATTAATTCATTCTTATTTATTATTCATTATTGATTAATCCATTATCATTATTAATTAATTCATTTTTATTTATTATTTATTATCAATTTATTATTTATTGCTAATTTATTATTCAATACTGGAATAAAATAATTGTCGTGTTCTTTGTTTTTAATGTTTTATTTGAGTACTTTTTAGTTTCAAAGATGGATATCACGTGTGCATTGTTTTAATTAATTTAATCAAGCATCTATTTTTATGTACTTCAAATACCCGATTTTCAGAATAAAAATTTAGATTAGAACTTTCAATTTAAAAATATTATTTAATAACTCTACTCTACAGAACTTTTTAACTTATCCTGAATTAAAATTTAAATTAATTTGCGAATGCTTAACATAAGGATTTTTTAAAATGTTTTTTTTTTAGTTATAAATTTAGAAGGAAAAATGAGTCGTAATATTTTATTATACAATGAGAAAATTTTAGAAAGATGAAAAAAAAAATATCATACTGTATTTTAGGTTAATTTAATTATAATATCTATCATATACAGCGTTACTTAATGTAATGCAGAAATGAAATAAAATATTTTGAAACTTTTTAACCACAGTTTCAAAGGATCTCATTTTTGTAAATGATAAACTGAGATAAATTAGAAAATATTTTGTAAACATCGTCCTCCCACATTGTAAATAAACTTCCTCCGAGTTCCCAAATTAACGAAAAGAAATATGCTTCCCTTCCAAACACACGGAAAAGCAACCCCAATTAAGAACAACCCACTCTCAGCACAATAGGAGCCTTCACACAAACAATCCTCCTATTTACCCCGTGTGGTATAATTAATTTCAAAAGAAACTCATTTAAAAGGTTCGTCTTTTCTTCTGCTCCAAACACCCATTTTACAACACCTTCCTTCCAACAAAAGATCACGGTTTCCTCAAAAGAAAACAACCTCATCTTTTAAACAGAGAGCAAAGGAACGAACAGAAAGAAAAGAAAAAAAAAAAGTTATGGTAAAATAACACCATGACAACGGCGGAAAATTAAATTAGAATTAACGAGCGAGGTTATGAAGTCAAATTCAGAGAACTAATAAACTCCTGTAATTAATTAATTCTTACTGCCCATGTATGTCTGAGTGAGAGGGAGAGAGAGTTAGACAAAAGAGAAAAAAAAGAAGATGGCAAAGAAGAAGAAGAAGAAGAAGCAGTTGGAAGGCAAAAAATAAATAAACCCAGCACCAGAGCTGTTCATTAATTGGCTGCAGCAGTACCCTGTCTTAATTGACCTCATTAACACCGCCGCTCGTAAATTGAGCAAAAGTTTGGGGCTCTTTCTGTCTGCCTAATGAATTAATGAGCTCGCCAGGACAGTTGCAGTCCCCTAATTCACGACTTTCCCCGACTCAGAGCAAGGACATTAATTTGTTAAGATGGCCTCATAGAAGATGATCAACGGGCAACTATCTTCTTTTTTCTTTTAACACGCCTTCACCTTCAATTTCTTGAAGATGGCATTTTTTTTAACACTGTGACCGATAGAATTCTCATTATGCGATATCTAAATGGGTTCTGTAATTGGAGACTGAGTGATAAAGCAATTTTGATTATAACTCACTTTAGCAGCAATTTTGATTACTTTGAACTTCACTTTGACGTGAAATTTCCAATAACAATCCCGCACAAATTAACGACAATTTGAATAAATTGTAATTGGAGACGGTATATGTACTCTTAAAAAGTTTATAATTAATAAGTCTTGTTAGATGTCCTGTATTTCATATCTTGCACTGCTTCAGAGCAAGGACATTAATTTGTTAAGATGGCCTCATAGAAGATGATCATCGGACAACTATCTTTTCTTTAACATGCCTTCACCTTCAATTTCTTGAAGATGTTTTTTAACACTGCATCCGATAGAATTCTCAATTATGCGATATCTAAATGGGTTCTGTAATTGGAGACTAGAGTGATAAAACTATGTAACTCTAACAGCAATTTTGATTAGTTTGAACTTCACTTTGACTTGTTAATTTGTGCGGAATTGTTATTAGAAATTTCAACAATTTGAATAAATTTCGGTACTTATGCAAAAATATTATAATTAATAAGTTTGTTAGTTATTTCACAACTTGTCAGACAAGGACATTAATTTGTTAAAATGATCAAAGAGCAACTAATTATTTTTACATGCCTTCAACTTTAACTTCATACAAATCTTACTTTCCATCTCGCAAATTAAATTATCAAATTATGACATATTTGACTGAGTTGGTAAATTATGTCCTTATAAAATGAGGAGTTTAAAAATGTTTCTGATTAAATTAAAAATTATTAACTTGTATCAGATTGTTATTAGAAGTTTTACTAAATTCAGTAATTGAATTTAGATTCGTTTGGAATTCACAATGAATTAATAGCTTCACAGGACAATTAAGGACATCTAATTAATTATATTTTCTGTATATCAAGAGAAATTATCCCTTAATATATCTTTATAAAAAAGATCAACGACAAATTTTGTAAACATTCTAAATTCTACTTTCTTGTATATAATGTGTACAAGCATACAAAAAACTTCAACAAATATTAGACCCAATATTAAACACAGAATACAAACATACAATACAAATATTAGAAATTTCTACAATAATTCTAGTATAAGATTGCTTACTGATGTCAACTTGTTAATAATCACTGATATAATTAATACGAAAATTTGATTCAATAAATAAATAAACATTTAATAAAAAAAACTGACGTATTTTGAATTTTTCAAAAGTTGTTATATAAATCTGAATTATAAAAGTGGTTTCATTTTTAAAAGTATTTTCCAAAAAGATTTCTTTGAAATTTAACAAAAAATATTTATATTAATAATACAATGTTGCGATACAATTCAATAATTTTAGTTTAAGATTGTTTACTGATGTCAACAGGTTTGTTTCAAAACAAGTTTAACTATCAAAACATCAACATGTTTCTAATAACCCCTCGATATAATTATTAACACGAAAATTTGATTCAATAAAAAAAAAAAAAAAAAACATTTTAACAAAAATAAATTTTGACGTATTTTGAATTTTTCAAAAGATGGTTATACAAATCGGAATTATAAAAGCGGTTTAATTTTGAATGGCATTTTTCAAAAGGATTTTTTTGAAATTTCAAGAAAAGCATTTATGTTAATAATACAATGTTGTGCGAAATCTTCAGACATAGAACATTTACATAACGCCCATCATAAAGATACATAAAACAGACAAGAAAGGAGTGTTGCCGACACATCTAAACTACACTCTTTCAACAACAGAAAACTAAATCATTAAATATCAAGAAGCCTGTTTAAGAATAATTTGCAAAAATGTCTATAATTTTGTCCTTTCTAGTTCTTTATTATTTTTTTCATGTTCTACATGATTGAATGTTTGATATGTCATCTTCCAAGAAACGGTTCAGACCATTTTTTACCATCCAATGTTTTTTTTCTTCTCTTTTACTTTCATTTATTTCTTCCAAAATCCTTTACCATGAACATAGAATACATAGCTATATAAAATAACAAGAAAGACATGTAGATGAATCGAAAGTAGAGAGAGAGTAAGGGATGTGAAATTGCATACAAATGTTTGCTAACCCCTTCATTACTCTATTTCTCGTCAGCTTTATTGAAAGATGGTAAAAAAAAAAAAAAAATCTTTCAGACGGTCTCACTTTTGTTTGTTATTGATTATTTATTGAATGTTCCTATTATAAATATGTGTGTGATTTTTTTTTCATCGGTCTACTTTTTAGCTAGTTTAATATTTCTTCGATTTCGTTGTCATAGAAACAGCATATTTTGTTCACATTTTTTTTTTATACATGGTTTCCCCCTCGGTTGTTGGGTTCGTAAATCTATAAAAAAATATCTTCAGTAACATTGATTAATTTAAAAAATTTATCATTTTATGAGCATTTTTTTCTTGGAAATTTAAAGAAAAAATGTATCATATTAGGCATATTTAAATTTCTTATTTGTGTTGATGTTGGATTATTTTAATTTTTGATTAAATTCTCGAAGTTATGTTCGTCCTTTGATATTTTATTGAAGTTATGTTTCGATTCATTTCAAATTTTGCCTTTTTTCTGTTATTAGATAGAAATTATTTAATAGCGATTATTTATATTCTTTAAAATCTTTTTAGTGAAAATTATAGGAATCCTAACTTTAAAAAAAATGATCTATCCACTTTTCTAATCATCGAATACTATTTAATTTTTTTCAACAAGGAAGCTTATTTTAATTATTAAACTTTTTTTAACAATTACTCTTAATAAATTTTAATTTCCTTACAAACCTTTTGAATCACATAATTTTTTCAATATTTCAATTTTTTTTTCTTATTATTGAACAATTATTTGTTGACACGAACTAAAATTATCCAAATTTACTTCTAAGAAATACTATTAATGGTAAAATAAACGTGGCTTTAGTTTTTTTTTTTTTTTTTTTTAAATAATAATTTTAATAGAAAAAAAAAACTGAAATTTTAATTTTCACATTATAAGTGTTTTGAAAATTCGTATTATGGTAAAAATTCCTATTTAAATTAAGTGCTGTGCTTTATATTGTTATTAGCACACGAGTTCCTCAAAAACAATATTTAATTTTTAAGCTATTTGTTTTACGCTACGAAAGAATTATTTTTTATTTGCAATTAATAACATCCGTCATATTTTCAAGCTTTTCAGAAGATATTCATGAAATTTTTAATGGAAAAAAAAATTTTATTGTCCGTAGTTGAAAATATCAACAAACTTTTTGGAAATAAAAGTTTAAAGTTAAAACATTTTTATTCAATGCAATGAATGATGTTCATTCCATATTTCAAATATAAGCAAAAATATTCTCAGAAAATTCTATTACCTGGAAATTAAAATAAAATCTGAACAAAAGAATGTAAACAAAATCCTAGCTTGTCAGTTATCTTAAAATATAATGGTCCTTCAGCAAAAAACAAAACAAAAGAATAAAATAAATATACAAAATAAAAAACCGATACTAAGAACGGTAAATTCAAAAATCGAAATCCCATAATGCTTCTCGAAATAAGCGACAGAGGTCGTCAGTTCGAAGAATAAAAAAAAATGTATACACAAACTTTACCGATCTTGGAACTCATGAAAAATACGTTTCTCTCCAAATTGAAACAAATGGCAATGAATTCCACTTTTTATTTTATTTTTATTTTATTCAGTACTCGTCAGTGGAGTTGAAATTTCGAATATATTTTCCTTCTTTCTTTTGAAAAAAAATGGCAACGCGAATGAAAAAAAAAAATCGTGAAGTGATTGCAGAGAGGACGATTCTCAGTTTCAGAAGAAACTAACCGATGACGTACAGTTGCTGTCGTAATTTTTATTTAAACCAGGAGTGATTATCCGACAACTCTAGTTAATGAACATGGACCTCGATCATTCCGGAAGCTTTTTGCTTGGTATCCTTTCCTTTCATTTTTTTTCCCTACTCTTTTTTTTTTATATTTCCCCACCACCCCTTTCTTTCGAATTCCTTTTCTTACTATAGTACCGTTTTTATTTTTTTTTTTTTCAAAGCCTAGAAATTTAATGATCTGGTTTGGAAACTGATGATCAAAGGAGTTATTTTCTAATGAAGCATGTTTCTAGAACCGCTTTTCCTGGGGTTTTAAAGAAATTGGACGAACTGGGTTTGCAAAAGGGTGCCCAGGAGAAGGGGTGGGGGTGGAAAGAATGTAAGAAATGCATGCTTTTTTTCGAATGAAAAAAAATTGAGTGGAGAGTTTTTTTTCTGATGATTATTTTTTTATCTATAATATATCATTCCCTTCTCTGTCTCTCATCAATGTATAAGCATCTTGTTTTAAAAGTACCACAGTCAACAGACATCAATGACTGTACCTCATTTGTCTTATAGTTTTTTTATGAGTTTGTTTTTTGGGGTTTTTGCATATATCAAACCCTTCGTTTTGAAATAGGGAATAAATTAAAGATTTCCCTTTTTTTTTTTTATGTACTTGAATTGCCTCGATTTGAAATTTATGCAGTCTAGTATGTAGTGTAAATTATTGCACTTAACCACTTTGTGTTTTAAATATCATATTTCAATTATTTTAAATTAAATTTGTATCTTATACATAAAATTGTTTTAATTCTAGCTTCTTTAAAATGTAGTAAGTTAGTATAGTATGAAAAACAAAAACAAAAAGTGTCATTAAATTAATATCTACTAGAATATCAGTTCTTTATCAAATATTTTAGAATGGTTAAATTTTAACTTGTAAGTTTTCAGTTGTTTCATTTCAGTAACCAAAGATTTTAATCGAGATAAATTCTTTTTACTTTCAGAAACGTATCGATCGGGTAAAAATATATTTTTTTATCTATGCATCAGTTATAATCGTGTTCTATATATATATATATATATACACACACACACACACACCATGAACAATCACCAACGGATAATGAAAGGAAGGACTCCATTTCAGCAGGACTTTTAGGGTTAACTACCCCGAATTTGTGTCTTGTATACGCCCGCTAACATCTTGATCGTACATGCGATACTCTTATAAACAACATTGTATCCCAATATGGACAGTATTTGACAGTAGGCAGATGGCCTTGTCCCACCATAGGGCTGTTGCACCAAAGGAGAAGCATGGAAAGTAGTGGCTACAGTGGACTCAGCCAATGGATTTCAACATGAGCACTGACCACTGTGTAACAAGTTGGGCTATAAGAACTTTTGTTAGGATTTTTATATTCTAATTATTTCGTCTTTCATCGCCAAATACGTTAAATCCATTCTTCATTTTCTGTACTATTCCTTTTATTCAACTTGCCGATACTTGGAATATATTACTTGTTTATATTATTTATACTATTGCACTATTTCTTTATACCATAATAATATGGTATTTGCTTTATCCCTTTAAGCCCAAGAATGCACGATTGTGTTGATGAGGTACTTTTGAAATTTTTTTTCATGGAAAGACCTAACCCGCCCGATCATGCTGGTGCTCCTCCCTCTCACATGCCTTAGGAGGGGACATAGATTATTTTAATTATTTTTAAGTTTCATCGGAATAAATGTCTACTAAAAATTACAATAAAGTAAAATTTAAGTATAAAAAATTTCAAGTGCTTAAAGGTTCTGAATCTGCTGTCTCATGTTAAAACTTATATGCATTAGGATCAAACCATCAATGAGTGATGAAAAGAAGACTTTTAGGCCTAGACTTTGACAAAAACTCTTACAATCATCAATGTCTTTTTTTCAAGTAATAACTGCAACGGACGCCACCATCAGATTCGAATCTAAGCCCTTCTACATGTTAGATGCTCATGCTGTCAATGAGACGTGAGTCGGGTTAAATAGGTGTTAAGGTGTAAAAGTTCTATTTATTGTATTTTGCAGAATTTTATGGAGGGCAATATACTGAAGGTGTTACTGTACTGTAATCTTCTCTCTTACCTTTAAATTTCATATTGGGGTCAACGTTTTTATTCAAACCATTGTTCATCAACACAACCTAAAAATGTTAACATTTTCAATTCCATGCTGTAATTGCATTGAATTCTAAAACTCATATCCACACTAAAATTTCCTTGAAGTCTTGTGGACAGATAAAGATTGATTCTATGCGTGAAATAGCATTTAATGTGCAAGATACATTTTTGAAAGTTGGTGTCACGAAATTTTCCACATCTCTTTTAATACAACAAAGCACGAATGATGAAGATGTAAACGACGAACGAAATTTTTAAGTGTAAAAAAAAAAGGAGAAGTAAGTAAAAACATTTTCAACACCGCAGACATTGTAAAGTGTGTAAATTAAAGTTCCCCGATACAGCTTCAAGATAAGGTTCTAAAAAGCTTGTTGTCCGAAGTCTTGATGAACGATGATGAATTGGCCGAGTTAATTATCCGAGTCATTTAAAAAGGAAATTACAACAACGGTTTTTTTTTATGTAGGTAAATTACCGGATGATATCCGGCAGTGTTGCATCTGGCATTTAATAGAGACTTATCTGTTACGTATGTAACATCTTGTTTCTTTTTATGATCTGATCTTTATAAATACCATACCGGATGATAACACCGCCAACAACAATGAAATTCTTTACCTTTTGTAAAAAAAAAAAAATTCTTTTCTTTAAAGAATGCCTTCTTGGTAAAATTGTTAAAGATAAGTCATGAAATGGGAAATAAAAGGGGATTCTTCTTTCATTTTTTTTTTTGGAAGGAGATACAGCTTTTTAGAAATTGAGGTTTTTTTCTAGGTTGGATAATTTGAACTTGTGTCCAGATATGGAAGATAGTAGAATCGTGTGATATGAGATTTTCGAAACTGGATTTTTAATTGAACTCGTCTTCGATGATGGAAAAGAACTAACGAAATAAAAAAGAACTCTTTTAACTTTGGGTTTTTTAGTTCTTTATTTGGTTTGGGTGTTTTCTTTAAAGTGAATTGAGAAATTTTTCTTGAGCCGCTTTCACACGGGAAGCCTGTTATTTCGTCAGTGGATTATAAAATTTCATCAAGAATTAGTTTTCTTTGACTAAATAAAAAAAACAGCTTCATTTCACAAAATGAGTCTTATTTTACAAATCCCTACTATTAGTCTCACACTCTCCTATATATATATCTTGTTCAAATTTTCAGTCGTTAATAAAATACTTCAGCCACTCAAGTTAAAGACATTTTTAACAAATATTAATACAGTTTTTTAAATATTAATCATTAATTAAATTTAATTAATTTTTTTTTTTTTTAGATTTAAGTTGCATGTATCTAATAATAGATGGTGCCAGATGTAAGAGAAAATTTCAACTTTTATTTTGTAAAGGACTTTTCTGCAATATATTGAAAAAAAAAGTAGGAATTAACTTAAAAAATTTTTTTTTTTATATATTACTTGTTTAGATTTAATATTTTTCTGAGCCAGGAAGCTTTTTTTTTTCACATTTTAAAAGATGTTCAAAATATATAAAATTTTATTGATATAAGATAATATCGTTTATAAGATGTTTTTACAAAGTAATCTATGGTATACATACACAAAGTATACGCCAATTTGCAATTCAACTTGCAGTCTTCAAAACAAAAGGGTGTAAAAACAGTGTGTAGTAAATAAAATCAGAAGCATAAATGATAGCTTGAATTTAAATCATAAAATTTGGTACTAAAGCCAACCAAATCGTGCTCACTAAAATTTTATGAATATATATTTATAACATAGTTTTCACATAAACAAATTTTCATTAATCAGTGCAGAACTTATGTACCACAGTAGGAATTACTTCTCAAAAAAATGCGTGCCTCTTTAAAACAAGTTACGACAGATTATTTATTCAAATTTAAAAAAACATTTAAGGCGTTTATTTTGTGCGTGATTTTTTCAAATTCAATTAGTTTAGTAGCATTCTTCTTGTGTCATGGAATATCTAAACATCCTTTTATCTAGAATGAAAACGAGGATATCTAAATTCAAAGAATTCCATATCAATACCCAAATCTAAATCGTTGTCACTAAAGTCACCATTATAACATGTTTCTACAAGTATATAGTATACATACACAACACGTATAGGATTCTGAACGCACACGTTAGCTGCAAAGGAAATATGTGATATTTTGTTCTAAATAACGAACCTTCTAACAAAAAAAAGAAAAAAAGCAAATTGAATTTAAGAAACCCGTAACAAAAAATCAAATAGAGTTCCACTGAAATAACTGCCATAACAAGTTAATGCAATCTTCTTTACCCAATAGTGTTTGGAATCTTGTTTTTACACTTTTAAAAGAATTCCAGA
>BPLR01019874.1:0-27610 GCA_021605095.1 Caerostris extrusa
TTTCATTAGTGTTATATATTTCTTTACAATGTGCGTTTAGTATCATTATTATTATATTATCTGTGCTTACATGGGAGAATAATAGCAAACACAAAAACTAATAACTCATTATGTTTCAATTTTTTCACTCCAAAAATGGGTCTCCATAGTGGGTCTAAATCTAATATGGGATATATAATTTTATATTTGGCCCCGCAAGGTCTGGCCACCCAAGCACTAGAGGGCAGACACTAGGACACAATGTTAATGATATGTATTAACATTTCTCTATAAAGTGTTCAAGATAAAAATGTAATGAAGTTCACCCAAATAATTTAATTTTGATCCTCCATCTACTCCAAATTATTTATTTTATTTGGTACCAGAAGAATCTTTCGTGTAAGCGAAGGGAAGTGAATTGAACACAGAAACCGATCCAGAAAATTGGGGTTGGGTTATGATTGCGCATTTTATTCAATTCATACTATTAGTTCACACTTCCTATATATATATATCTTGTTCAAATTTTCAATCGTTCATAAAATACTGTTTATTCATCCACTCAAGTTCAAATACATTTTTTTTTAACTTGTAGTGGATGACACCGATGTTAATACAGTTTTTCAAATATTAATTCATTAATTAAATTTAATTAATTAATTTTAGTTTCTTTTAGATTTAAGTTGCATATATCTACCGATAGATAGCGCCAGATAAACTTTAAAAAATGAATGAAAATTATTTATAAAGGACTTTCTGCAATATAGCGAATAAAACGTAGGAATCGACTTTAAAATTTTTTTTTTATAATACTTGATATATGATATTGTTTTAATATATGATATTTTAAATTACTTTTATTTTTGTTATCAAGATTTTTATTTTTAGGTTTTGTTTTTAATTAAAAATGTGTGATTGTTATAGAAATAACGATTTTTCTTTTTATTAAATAAACACAAACAAATAAAAAATTATTGTTAGTATTACAATTATTTGTTCTAATAGTTATGTTAATAGTACCAAGTTATACTTCTAATAGTTATGTTTAATATCATATTTTATTTGTATGTAGAAAAATAGTTTAGCTTGAAAATAAACCTGTTGTTGTTATGAAAGCTATAAGACTATTAAGTTTCAATGTCTCATCTTCTCAAATACCTCACGAAGAATTTTTCAAACGACTGCATCATAATACAAAAACCTTCGACTCGGAATGGAAGTTTCCGGGCTCCTTGAATTGTATCAGAGGAAACAGACACCTGGAAAACACTCACTGGTAGTTTCGGAATAGATTTCTACCCAGATAGTGTTTTTTTATCTTTTTTATTTCAAACACACTTTGAGCTTTACGCGAGGAAGGCACAAATGTGCCAAGGTCACATAACTGTAACTTGGTCGCGTGCCGCATACACACTCAAAAAGAACCATTAAAAAATTTAAAAATACATATGTTTATTTAAAATAAATATGTACATTATTTTTTTTAAGTCCTATACGCTTTTTGCTCTTGTGATCTCTAGAATATTGTATTGCAATTCACACCACATTTGACATTATCTAGTTATTCTTTTGAAATAACTAGTTATTTTATAAAGTAAGTGAACTTGTAGAGTTATACTGTAAAATAAATGCAAAATTTTATTTATGTATAAATTTTTTTTTTTTTGTTGTTGCAGTACGGATTACTAAAAACATTCAATAAAACGTTGTAGCACTGTTCTTTTTACCAAATATATTTTTTTTAATTCTTGCCCTTTACCTGATGTATGGCTGGTGTAATTTTCTAAATTCGGCACTTTTTCAACCATAATTATTTTCTACAGACACTGTTGCAGTACGGGATTACTAAAATAGCAATTCAATAAAACATTTTGTTGTAGCACTGTTCTTTTTTCCAAATATTTTTTTTTTTAATTCTTGCCCTTTACCTCGATTATAGTAATCGGCTGGTGTAAATTTCTAAATTCGGCACTTTTTCAACCATAATTATTTTCACAGACACTGCTGCAGTACGGATTACTAAAATAGCAATTCAATAAAACATTTTTTTGTAGCACTGTTCTTTTTTCCAAATATATTTTTTTTTTAATTTTTGCCCTTTACCTCGATTATAGTAATCGGCTGGTGTAATTTTCTAAATTCGGCACTTTTTTTCAACCATAATTATTTTCACAGACACTGTTGCAGTACGGATTACTAAAATAGCAATTCAATAAAACATTTTGTTGTAGCACTGTTCTTTTTCCAAATATTTTTTTTTAATTTCTGCCCTTTTTACCTCGATGTATGGCTTGCTTAAATTCGCCACTTTTTCAAACATGATCATTTGCACAGACACTGTTGCAGTGCGGATTACTAAAAATAGCAATTTATAGTAATCGGCTGGTGTAATTTTCTAAATTCGCCACTTTTTCAAACATGATCATTTTGCACAGACACTGCTGCAGTGGATTACTAAAATAGCAATTCAATAAAACATTTTGTTGTAGCACTGTTCTTTTTTTCCACATATATATATTTTTTAATTCTTGCCCCATACCTCGAGGTATGGTAATCGGCTGGTGTAATGTTCTAAATTCGGCACTTTTTCAACCATAATTATTTTCACAGACACTGAACTGGTATCTAAAATAGAACTGGAACAATGTACATCCTCAGTGAACTTCAGGTATTGAGATATGAATTGTAACATATACAAATGTTTCATAATGACACTTTCATCTTCTTTATTTTGATTTTCTATTTTTCTTTCTAATTATTCTTTAGATTTTTTTCTTTCCGTCTGCTCATTCAGTTCTTTAAAGGCAATCTCCAGATCTGTACTATGTTATCTTCCAAAGTATAGTGCTTTTTAAGCCCTGTAGTGTAAATCATATTTTTATTTTATTCTTTAATGAGGTGCAGTTCGTTGTTCTATTAAGTAAATCGCTAAATCATAGTTAACGAGTATTTCTTATGTTTTAACTTACTTCATTCACTATTTCGTGAAATAACTAGGTATTTCATAAAATAGTGGATTTTACACTTTAAGTACGCGTAATTTGGAAAAAAGTAGGGGTGCACAAACTTAGGACTGTAATTTGAACAGTGAACAACTCAAAAATGTGTATGTTATTGAATATACATTTTATTTATTTATATATTATAAAAAAAGTAATGAGAAGTATTTAACTGCAAAATAAGTGTGGCAGTAAAAAGGAGTTTATAATAACCGTTACAAAAACCAAAATTCATCTGGATGGCTGAAGAGAAAGTGGCAAGGAAAGGAGAGGGCAGAGGTGCTTACAAACCAAAATTAAAACATTGCGAAGTTCCGTGTCGAAGCGACCTTGGCGAAAACTGATCTGATTCCGAAGCAAAACGCAACTACGGAGAAAAAGGGTTCTTCTTTTCAGACGGAGTTTATTAGCTCGCTTCCTGCTTTGTTCTTATGGAATTTTGCATTTCCTTATGATTCCTGAATTTACAGGTTCAACCACAGTGACTTCTTACCAGTATGTGAGGTATTGACACAGTGAGAGTAAGTAGGAAAAGAACAGAAAGTTTATTGTAGGATTGTAATTTCTCCTCTTTTGAAGACCATCCAGATGTTTAATTGTGATGCTCTACAACTCCAGCTATTTTTTTTCATTGGCTGCCAAAAAATAATCATCGCAAGTTGGATCGAAAGTTCATTGAAATTTCATTAATATATGATAAATCCTTCTTGGTGGTTTTTTATTAATAAAACAAAATAAAGTGATAAATCATAAATTATTTTTTTAGGTACTTGGCGACAGTTTAAAGAGCACAAGCGCCAACCGCAGCTACAGATTTGGCGCTTTTTAAAATTTTGTTCAAATAATAAAAATATATATGAAAAACACTTCATTTAAAAACAAAACGCTTTCAAAATATTTTTATTCCAAATAATAAAGATTGGCGACACTTAAAAACCGCCAAGTCTGTCGCCAAGGTACCGTTAATTAGTACCTTTTTTTTTTATTTTAACTTTCGCAATACTGTTTTTTATATGATTTTATTTTGCTTATGCCTTTACACCTGCCTCATTTCATATCACACGATTAACTGTTTGGCGGTTCGTTTTCTATTTTGTTTTGTTTTATATAGCAGAACAAAGCTGACATGTATATTGCTTAATGCAGGAAGGCATCAAAATAAAAAAAAAAAAAGAAGGTGGTGCCTTTATTGTTTTAAACATTCCGTTTAGTTTGCTTAATTATTAGTGACGGATTTAGGCTTAGACACGCGAGGCAAAAGTTTCGAGGCAAAATTTGAAATCGATTTTGTTTTCTATCAAATGCAAGACCGAATTTTAATGCTTCTTTCTTGCTTTGACAATTTCAAGATGTCAATTTTGAAAGGGTAGAATTATTTTTAAAAGATAATTAATCGTGTAAGTAGTAAAATTTAAAATATCTAACAAATAGGTACAAAAAAAATTTTCGTTAAATATAGCGTTCATCTATTGACGTTAAATTTTTTGATTTGTTAGATTTGAAACACAATTTGTGCAAGAAGTTTAGTATGAGGATTTCATTAATACTTTCGCACGGCTGAAAACAAGAAATAAATAAACTATATTATATGATTAATTAAATAGATATGACTTATTCCTTAATTAAAAGCAATTTACTCTAAATTGTATGTTTAATTGTATGTATGTTAATTAATTCAAATTGTATATATACCAAATATATATATATATATATAAATATAATATATTTAATTCATACCTAAATTTAATTCGAATTCATTATTACTATTCGCATTATTATTATTATTATTATTATTATTATATATAATAAGGGGCTTGGGCCAAATAACATAAGGGTCAAATTAACTTGGACTAGTGCGCCATCGAACCTAAATCCGTCACTGCTATCTATTAGGCCACTCAGGTATTACATCCTGCCATTCTAAATATAAATTTCTGAATTGTGAAGAAAAATTATGTGTAATTCCAATCAATAAAAACATCTATAGATAAACAATAATGATAAAAGCATTTATTATAAGTGTCTTCTCCCACAAGTTTTTTCTGTGTTTTTGTACAAATAAACAGAAACATTATATTTTATTGTTGGAGATGAACAAATGAAGATTTTTTTTTTTCTTTTAATAAAATGTCTTAACTGATAATTTGAAATTAAATTTCAATCGATTTTATAAAAGATGGAAAAACCTCCTTACAAGAGATGACTGATACGTCTACATTGTTTCCTGTGCGCTATCTACACATTTTTGACCCACTTTCCCCCCTTTATCTCCTACCGTTCTTTCCCCCTGCTTACTGCTCTTGCACGCCTTCAGTTCTGAGAAGCGGAAATGATTCCTACCCCTCCTACTAATGAAGAATTTAAAAAAACTCGTGAATTCAGATGCAGCGTTGTTTCGCCAGGCACTCTTGCAAGGATCAACTCTTAAATTTGTGACTAGAACTAAAAAAAAAAAACTGTTAGTCAAATGGTTTTATTAAAAAAATTTTTTATAATTATGCTTAAAAATGTTCACAAATATATGTTGATAACACATTTTTGAATTTTAATCAGTTTTCCAGCAACAGCAACATCCATTTTGGAAGTAAATTGAAAAAATAGACATATTTTTTTTGTTAATCAATAATCAATAAAACAAAATTACGTAAATAGAAATCTTTCATCTATATACACTTTCATATTTTTTTTAAAATTCTGGTCTTCAAATGCGCAATAAATTAGAAAACTTCGAATAAATATTTTTCTTAAGTGATTATTATTAAAGTTGGATTATGTTCAGTGTTGTTATATTTCCTCAAAATATGAATATTGTTTTAAAAAATATTACCTATCATTTTGGCCTATTATATCTTTTGAGTCAAATTGGCAAATATTGAAGAAGGCCGAATGAAAAAAAAAAAAAAAAAAAAAAATGGCGAGATCCGTCCATGCATCCTGTATCAAACTGATCACACCCACCCATATTCTCTTCCTGTTATCCTATGTATCCTTGCAGTGTTTTATTTTAAGGTTATTAACATTGCTAATGAAAACTCAAAGTTCATACTACTGTGTCCAAAAGTAAGACCAGTTTTCAATTTAAATTTCCAGGCATATGGTATTTCAATTTTTTTTTTTTTTTTCTTTTTAGATCGTTGGCACTGTTCTTGACATCTGTGTGAAATTTCACGTCAAAATATTCATTAGTGCTTGAGTTACGCTTGGTTTTGTGACATGCTAAAACTGATTCAGACGATTTTTGAAATGTTTGAATTAATTGAGCAAGAACTTGCGTTAAATTTTGTTTGCGGAAACGTATAGAATGTTGCAGAAGGCATTCGGTGAGCATTCCTATACCCGAAAGAAATGTTTAGAAGTAGTATAAACAGTTCAAAGAAGGCAGAGACCGCGTTGAAGACGAAGAGCCCTCTGGCGACCATCAACTTGTTCACGTTCAAAAAATTATAGATTTGGCGCTTGCAAACCGTCGATTTACAATTAGAGACCTTGCTGATGATGTTGGAATTTCAAAAGGATCGGTCAATACCATTTTTTGGGCCTCAAACGCGTCAAATCTCGATTGGTACCGAAAACACTGAATGCGCCAGTTCTCACTGCGTTGATTCTTCGTGACTTTTTCAACAAAAATGTAACCCATATCGTTCCACAACCACCGTATTCACCTGATTTAGCATCGTGCTACTTCTGGCTATTCCCTAAACTCAAAAAACCATTCCGTTGACAACGTTACGTTATAACTCAGAAAATTACGTTATTTAGGTAAATATTTAATATCAATTAACATTTTAGTAACTTTTTTTCTTAAATAAATTGCAAGTAATTTATGTGGAACACCTAATATTACTATATTAACCTAATAATCCATAGAAGACCGTTACCATTAAACTATCACTACGGAAATTACTACAGATGTTGAAAGAAAGATATCGTGAATAGCTTTGGAATAAGGTTATCTTTCTCTTTCTCGTGGCCTTGATTCCTAATCAATAGTTGGATTATTTTAAGTGAATTGGAAATTTGTCTGATTACTGGTATTAAAAAAGCATTAAAAAATGTGGGCAAATGAAGTGCTTTTTACATCTATGTGTTTCCTCTTTTGTGAATATGTTTCCCACAACGCAAAAGAAAAACAAGTAATATAAAATAAAAAAAAAAAAAATTTAACTCAATTCCTACTTTTTTTTTTCACTCTTTTGCAGAAAGTCCTTTATAAATAATTTTCATTCAATTTTTTAAAGTTTATCTGGCGCTGTCTATTGGTAGATACAGGCAACTTAAATCTAAAAAAAAACTAAAATGAATTAATTAAATTTAATTACTGAATTAATATTTGAAAAAACTGTATTAACATCCAGTGTCATCCACTACAAGTTCAACAAAAATGTCTTTGAACTTGAGTGGAGGAATAAAAAAGTATTTTATGAACAATTGAACAACAAGCTAAGCTACCTTAATTAAAAGCAATTTATTCTAAATTGTGTGTTTAAATGTATGTATGTTAATTAATTCAAAGTATATATACCAAATATATATATATATATATATATATATAATATATTTAATTCATACATAAATTTAATTCAAATTCATTATTACTATTCGTATTATTATTATTATTATTATATATATAAGGGCCTTGGGCCAAATAACATAAGGGCCAAATTAACTTGGGCCTAGGGCGCCATCGAACCTAAATCCGTCACAGCTAATTATTAGGCCACTCTGAGGTATTACATCCTGCCCTCCCTAATTATCAAGTTTAGAATTGTGAAGAAAAATTATGTATAATTCCAATCAATAAAAACATCTATAGATAAAAAAAATGATTTTATCATTTTTTAAGTGTCTTCTCTCACAAGAACTTTCTGTGTATTTTATACAAATAAACAGAAACATTATATTTTATTGTTGGAGATGAACAAATGAAGGAATTTTTTTCTTTTAATAAAATGAGAATTTGAAATTAAATTTCAATCGATTTTATAAAAGATGGAAAAACCTCCTTTCAAGAGATGACTGATACGTCTACATTGTTTCCTGAGCGCTATCTTCAAATTTTTGACCCACTTTTCCCCCTGTTGACTACTCTTCCGCGCCTTCAGTTCTGAGAAGCGGAAATGATTCCTACCCCTCCTACTACTACTAAAAGAAAAATAATGAAGAATTGAAAAAAACTCGTGAATTCAGATGCAGCGTTGTTTCGCCAGCAATTTCTGAACAATTTTAATAAAACCCATTGTAGGATGGAGGGATGGAGTAAGAGACACTTGGACTGTAGTTTTTATATCCAAATGCGAACAATAAATTAATTGGACGTGCAGATATTTTAAAGATTTAAATAAAGATGGACATGGAGAAAAGATTATTTGAAATCTGAACGGGAACTAGCATAAACGTATGGTATGGAATCGGGGCCGGATTTAGATGAAAGAGGCCCTAGGCTATTCCACTTATGAGGCCCTTTCACCTCCCATTTTTAAGTTTGTAAATTACATGAGAGATATTAAAATACACCATTACTGTGATATATATCAATATGTTAAATGAAACATGTTGTAATTGATACTAATCTTTATAAAAAATGTGGCATGGATAATAAAAAAAAAAAAGTCGAGAACACTTATTTGGGCATTTATTATCAGCACATAGTACTTGTAACAATAACTAATTAAACATAACACATAACATTTACAAAGGAACAAAATCCAAATACATTTTTATGTTTGTTTATTAGTCATATGTGTAGAATTTCTCCTTATTTTCGATTCATTGTTTTAGTGTTTACTGTTTTTAGAATAGTGTAATTCTAATTTGCAAACAATTTGAATATAGACCCCTCTTGATCTTCAGGCCCTAGGCTGAAGCCCAGTTAGCCTATAGGAAAATCTGGCCCTGTATGGAATAACGACACTATTTGGGAAACAGGATACTTTATGAGCATCTCAAAGTACAAAATTCAACAAATTTTATCTATTTTTTATTATGTTGATAGGTTCATGGATAATCATGATGATGTAATAAGTTTAGAGTATGAACCTAAGCCTCGATGAAGTTAATAAATAATTTCGTTTTAATAATCATTAAAGCATTTTTATATTATGTTTACAATTGGTATGGTTATAAATGTGAACATGATTTTGTTCATGAGGTCTGTGGCTTCATTAAAATCACACTATAAAAAATATGTGCACATTAATCTGAGTTGGTAGGTAAATAAATTAGAATATTGATTGAATTACATAGATAAGGGCTTAGTTACTGAAGAACTGTGATTACATTGTAATTTTTGTAGGTCATTCAATATGATTGAACTTGATCGATATTTTTTTAATTTAGTGGCTAACGTCTGCTTCAAGAATTACATCATGGTTATTAAACAACCTGTAGTTATTTATTGTTATATTAATGTGGTAATTTCCTGTAGTATAGTTTCTGTGGTAAATTTCTTCGTGTGTTTTTTCAGTAGTTTAACTACTTCTGGTATTAGGAAATTTCTCATCGCTACAATCCTGTATTGTGCTTTTTTTAGTAAAAATAATATGTTTACTTATAATAAATTAAAATTTGGGATTATTTATTATTTAAATAAAGTGTAGCTAAATTATATGTTTGTATTTTAAATCGTCTCTTTTAAAAAACTCTTACATTTCCCCTCCTTTTCTTAACAGGAGAAAATTTTCTATCTTGTCTTTTAATCATTTTTCATAATTATGTAACTAAATGCCATAATTGCTCGGATGCTTTATTCAGATTTTTAATAAACAATGTGTATATAAATGCAATAAATAGTATATATATATGTAAAAAAATTAGTAAATTCTTAGAATCCATTGCAATGAAAATTCTAACATGTATTTCATTTCTAAATAATTTCACTAGTAAATTTCACAGAATTTTTTTCAAAAATTTATAAAATATATCAACCCTGATACTTTTCCACATAGAACAATTCATATTGTTCTGTTTAATACTATAAACGCGAATATAGTTTTTAGAATTCGCCTATAAGTAAAAATTCTTTCTTAGTGTTGTAGCAACTAAAAGCATGAAAACAGGATGTGGGTTGAATAACTTTCTATTAAAAATTTGTACTTTATGTGAATATGTGTGTCTTTATTTTCAGTCTATTAGAAAAGTTTCTTACTTAAATGGCTATTTAACTTTTGTTTAATTTGTTCCTTTTAAGTTACGAATTTAATGCTTTTTTTTTTATTTTTATTAATGGTAGTTTTTTCAATTATTTATTTATTTTTTTTAATAAAATAACATGGCTTTTGTATTGAATTCTTTTATACATATAGCTGCTATAAAAATATAATGATACAAAATGTTCGATTAAAGCGATATTATAATACTTTAAAATATTTAATTTTTCAGTCTTCTAATTTCATAACCTTCATAAATATTTTTCCATTAAATTTCCCAAGTAAAATATATCAGTTATTAATTCAATTTATTAAGTCTAATTTATTATAAATCAGAAAGTATTGAAAAAATTGTTTTTCGAATATTTCATTTCATCAAACAAGCATCGTGTTTCGATGCTTGTTTTATATTTTGTTGTTTTAAAATCTGTGCGAAATAAAATCAATATTTGGTTTTATTAATTTATAAATTTCGTTAAAACAAATATCTGCAGACAATTTATAAAAAATATATAATTATTTAAATTAATGTGTGAAGTAATATAAAAATGGCTTTAAAATGGGAATTATTGAAAATTTTTAATAAATTGAGAAAAAAAAAACCAAGCAGAAATAACTTTAATTTAATTCGTCTTATTTCAAACGTTAAATGTTTCGTAATGCTGCCAAAAGATCACATATTATTTATTTCCTGCGTAAAATTCAGAATAGGAAACTAATAATTAATAAATCTTTTGGCAATATTAAAAAATTAATTTTGGATTGCTTAATTTTCTTTTATTTATAAAATGTCAGACGATTATTTTCTTAATTTAATTGCGAGTTAATTTCAAAACAACAGGAAACATCTATCTTGAAAGAACTATTTTTAAAGTTCTAAATAAAAAGAAATTTGATTTTATATAAATTAAAAAATAATTTATTAATTAAAATTATTTCATAAATATGTACGTATAATTCTTTATTATACAATTTTATTATGAATATATTTCGATGGATACTTAGTTTTTATATATTGATAAAAGGCCTAATTAAAGTTCTTTTATACAATTTTTATCTTTTAATAAGTTCTGTCGTAATTGTTTGCTTAAATTTTCTATCTTTCAGGAATGGTGACTGATGAATAAAAATTATGGATGCAGACGATATACGAAATAAACTTTTGAAATGAAATCGATGTATAAGCAATAATATTTATCATTCTCACAAAAAAATCTTGTATTCCATTATTATTATTTTGAACTTTTTAAAATGAGTGCCAAAGTTTAAATTCTTCCAAGATTTAAAATGGAGAGATGCCATTCTGTTTTATTACTACCTCAAGGTAAGAATCCTTATTTTACATTTTTTAGAGCATATAAAAATCTAGAATTTATTTTGTTATATTTTAAATGTGTGTTCAACTGCGATTAAAATGTTTTGTGTTTACAAAAATGTCCTTTTATAAATAATTTTCTTTTGTAATCAATAATGTTTAAAATTTTTATTTAATAATATTAAGAAATTGAAATAGAAATAATATAATGTTGATTTCGTTTCATTTTAATGATTTTACGCCAATTATATTAAAATAATGGAAAATGTCTAAATACATTTCATTTTGCTTTTAAAATAATATTTCATTTGATGTGTTCTTTAAAACACTTTACATTCCATTTTTAGAATATATTATTTTCTATAAAGGTATACCTAACACTTATATAAAATATTTCAGTATTATATTTAATATATATATTTAATAAATGGTAAAAATTTAAATAATGCAATTTGCATCGCTTTTGAAGGAGAGATAGTCTTTAAAAGAAATAAATTACAAAATATGTACTAAAAAGTTAGAAACACTAAAGAAAATAAAAAGAAAAAAATCAGTTTATAGGTATTGTGAAGCCTAAATTAAAAAAAAATATATATTTTTGGCGATATTTAAACCTTTTTGGCGATGTTTAAATTATTTAAGTTTTAATGCCAAATTTAAGAGTTTTGCATTGGTTTATTTGGAGAAATTAATTTTGTGAGCATTTAATTTTAACTAATTGTTATGATCATTGGTTTTAATTTGAAGGGCTGTATTTTTTTACAATTTTAAATTATATATATTACTTTATGCATAAATTGACTGATCTACAAGAAAGGGGTAGTTATTTTTTTAATAAATTTATCTGTGTGATGCATTGCTCAGAACTTCAGTTACTGTAAAGGTGACGTGTTATGGATAATAGTTAAAAATGGTTTATATTATTTAAACAAGTAATATAAAAAAAATTTAAGTAAATTCCTACTTTTTTTCTCACTATATTGCAGAAAGTCCTTTATAAATAAAGTTGAAATTTTCCTCTTATATCTGGCGCCATCTGTTGGCAGATACATGCAACTTAAATCTAAAAAAACTATAATTAATTAATTAAATTTAATTAATGAATTAATATTTGAAAAAACTGTATTAAATCAAGTATCACCCACTACAAGTTCAAAAATGTATTTGAACTTGAGTGGAGGAATAAAAAGTATTTTGTTAGCGATTAAAAATTTGAACAAGATATAGTACTAATAGTATAGAACTAATAGTAGGAATTGAACAAGAGATCTTTCTGATGATATGATTATTAACGCAACTATTAGTTTCATAGAAAAAATATGGGGCAAGGAAAAACGATTAAGAATAATAATAAATAATAATAATAGATAATAATAATAGATAATTTTCGAGTAGATTTTAAAGCATGCTAATATAAATAGTAATATGTGTGTTTTTAAATGATAATTTAAATAAATAATTTATCGAATGTAACTAGAGCAAGTATGATAACCATTTTATTAAACATAAATAAAGTAAATAAACAAAAATACATACAATGAAAAAAAAAAAACGTTTAGATTTTATTGTATTATATTTCCTTCTAAAATAATTTTTGTATAACTTAAATCACCATTTTAACAGTACGATCTGGCCTAACCGCCGATAAGGAAGCAATATATAGTTCAGGCATATACAGACAGCGTTCCGCCTTATCATATGCCAATTTTATTTAAAAATGTAATTATTATAACTGTTTTTGAATGTTTTCTAATTTTATGAAGAAATAAAAAAAGTAACATGATCCAATTTTTGTTTAATAAAAATCAAATATTAAAAACATATTTATTTGATGATTTCTGATTTATTGATCACTAGAAGGTCAGATTCTTTGTCAATAATATAGTCTGATGTAAATCTAGTGTAATACTTTTTTTTTTTTATTTCCAATGGCAGATTATGAACAGTTACAGCAAAAACATACAACAACAACAAAATAATACAACAAATAAAACAAAACATGCTGAAACAGAGTTCATTAATCTAACAATAATGGCAAGTTGCAGATCTTTTAGCCACTAAAGTGTTACCATGTGCACTACGGGGAGGTAGATCTTCTGTGCGCCCATAGTAATACTAATCTGATGCAAAATCCTTATCTATGTAACTTTAATTTATTTCTACGATAATCATCACTAAAAACCTGTATATTTATGTAATGAATTCTAAAATTCAATTAAGCAAAGTCGATATGATGGTAGCTAAATAATACATTAAAACCCGCAAGTGCATTATTTACATCAGCACATACTTACGAACAAATATTGCAAAAAACATTTTACTGATTGCTTTTGTACTTGGTTATTACAAAAAATCAAACCTAATAATAACAATTTTATTGAATTAATATAATGTTATGCATCAATTTCTTTATTTGCTTTATTATTAATTCTTATTTGTTAGAGAATAGTTTTACTATATTAGTCTGTACATACTTTTATGTTGTTCTTGGTATGTTTGTACACCCAGCTACCCATGTTATTTTGCGGAAATTACTCCAATATTAGAAAATGAAAGGAAATTAATATTTATTCTACGAATAAGCACACTTCCCTCGAAATTCACAATCAGGGGTCGGATTTTCCTATAGGCTAACTAGACTTCAGCCTAGAGCCTCAAGTTCAAGATGGGCCAACATTCAAATTGTTAGCAAAAATTAAAATTACACTATTCTAAAAACAGTAAACACTAAATCGAAAAATAAAGAGAAATTCTACACATATGACTAATAAACAAGAGAAATTCTACTTAGAATTCTATTTAGAAAGAAATTCTTCTAATCTACTATTTCGTTTCAAATGTATACTTGGATTGAATCAGTTCTTAAATAAAATAACTATTAACATAAAATTTAATATGATATACAATTTGATATATTCTTTTTTGTGATATGGATTTTGTTTGAATAAAGTTCCTTTTTGGTTTAGTTTAAAACTTAAAATTCATAATAATTCATATTTAAACATTAAATGCAAATTAATGTGGAATAAATTTATCTGAATTGAATTTGCTTTAATCTTCAATGTATTGAATATATTTAACTTAATTTGATAGAAAATATGATAATTTTTATTGCATATTTTATTTTCGTAGTCAAAGATTTTTATTATTTGAATTTTGTTTCTTTGTAAATGTTGTGTGTTCTGTTTGATTAGTTATTGTTACAAGTACTATATAGGATGCTGAGAATAAATGTCCAAATAAGTGTTCTCGAATTTTTTTATTTATTATCCGTGCCACATTTTTTATAAAGATTAATACCCATCACAACATGTTTCATTTAACATATTGATATATATCACAGTAATGATGTATTTTATTATCTGTCATGTAATGTACAAACTTAAAAATGGGAGGTGAGAGGGCCTCATAAGTGGAATAGCCTAGGCCCTCTTTTCATCTAAATCCGGCCCTGTCCACAATATTATTTTAATCGTCAATGGAAGATGAACCAGACAGGAATGCATTAACGTATACTTTCAAAATGTAACTGTTCAACAGTTATTCAGGGAATAATTTCTAATCACAGTTTTTAATAGATAATTCTGACCCCAAAAAATAAATGAAAACAATGTCAGTTACATGAATGAAAATGTGGATAAGAAATTCAGAGTGAATGATTGGCTGCAATTATTGTGAAATAACTTAATGATTGCACAATAATAGCAGCTGCCTTCAGTATCGGTTTCCGTTATCATTTTCTGAAAAGTTTCACTTCCCGTTTCTCTGTTCTTATCATGTTTATCTTTCTCTTGATAAATTTCCGCGGCTTTCGCGGAGTAAAAATATTTCTTTATTTACCAATGTATGTTTTCCAAACAATTAAAAATTTAAAAGACAAAGTTGGCTTCATTTTATTAAGTCAAATAAAATAAAGTTCTTATGAAGCATGTCTTACGAGTGGAGTGTTGTCAATTATTTCAACAATTTAAGATGATTCGAATTTATTTAGCTATTCGATGAAAAACGCATCAAACTGTGACACTTTTTATTCCTGAAGAATTAATTTAAATTTTTTAAAAACGTTCATTTTAATACAGCAGTACCTTGTTTGCAAATGAAAATAGTTTAATTAAATAACGCGCTATGTTTAATGATCATCTATCGGAGTTATAGTGTAGAATAATTTATTTAAAGCACGTGATTAAACAAAAACTTTAGTAAGTAGTGAGCTGGGAATCAAGTTTTCCGGAATAAATTTAAAAGGATTTTGAAAAGATAGAATTCGATTTTCATTTTTTTTTTCAATTCCTTCTATTAGCTCACACTCTCCCTATTTATATCTTGTTCAAATTTTCAATCGTTCATAAAATACTTTTTATTCCTTCACTCAAGTTCAAATACATTTTTTTTAACTTGTAGTGGATGACACTGGATGTTAATACAGTTTTTCAAATATTAATTCAGTAATTAAATTTAATTAATTAATTAAATTTTTTTTTTAGATTTAAGTTGCATATATCTACCAATAGATGGCGCCATATAAACTTAAAAAATGAATAAAAATTATTTATAAAGGACATCCTGCAATAAAGTGAAAAAAATAGGAATTGACTTTTAAATTTTTTTTTTTTTTATATTACTTGTTTTAATTTGCGTTCGTTTGCTTTCCAGTATCTGTAATACAAAAGTAGCTTCAAAATTTTCATAATAAAGGTGTATATTTATGTAATGAAATAAATGTAAAGTGTATATTTTCACTAAATCCTAGGGGAGGGGGATTTTTGTCTTTCATTATATTTATAAGTAGGAAATATTTTCCAGAATATTTTGCAAATACAAAGAATGTTCAAGATTTTATAATCTTCTTTTCTGAAATTCTTTTCTTTTTTTTTTTAATTAGAGCTTTATATTATACTGAAAATAGATAATATTACTTGCTATAATGTCTTTGATGAAATAATTACGTCATAATATTTTTAAATAGAATTCCGCCTTCTTTATGTTGATTCTCGTCGCTTTGCTTCCTGTTAGATGTATTTGCTATTGCCATATTCTAATTTTCATGAGAAAAATATAAATAGTCTTAGAAATTCAATGATTAGCTGAATAATTACGTTTTATTGTGTCGGTCGGTATTCCGACAATCTAAAACATGACATTGTACTTCTTCATCATGATAATAAACTCCAGAGTTTCAAAGAATTTCTAAGCCTAAAGATTTTGCTAAGCCTAAAATTCATGCAAATTTCTTTGATTTTGACAGGGGGAAAAAAAAAAAGGAAAGAATCAAATCATTAACTATATAAATGCTAAAAATTTGTAGAGAGGAAATAAAAAAAAAACTTGATCAATTATTATAATGATCCAATGACCTTCCTCAACGTTGGTGTTAAAAACGGGGAGAAAAAAAGTGAAACGAAATGTAAATAAATGAAATGTTATTTCTTTGTTTTTTTATTACTTTTCGAATTTATTATAACAAAATTGTTATCAAATTTTAATTAAAGGAAAGAATTAGAATATTAAAAATAAATAAAAATGCTTAAAATGAATGAACTGAAAATGATAAATTTCATGTCGTTTCGATGAATATTGAAATAACCAAAATTCATATGCTTACAATTAGGTACAAAAGACATTGCCAAACGCAACCTAGTCAAAATTTCTCAGGTGACGGTGAAGCGAGTGTTATCTTAAATGAAAGCAGCTACTGTGAGGGAAATCATGACTTCAAATCCAAAAAGCGAAAAACAAGCTTGTCGAAATCAGTTCAAGACATGAACTTAAAAGGTGACGGATTTGTGGTGCCATCTACTGGAAATTCTGCAAAACGAAAGATGACTCGTGTTCCAAGCCAAGATGATTTGTGGAAATCTATACAAACAAATTACACATTTCTAATGGCCGATGACCTCATTGCTGAATGCCAGGTAAACAAATTTAATTATTTTTTCGTAAAAGTCCTTTTATAAATAAATGGTTAGAATTGAAATTTTAAAATATTTTAATCATTAGGAAGAATAGATGATTGTGAATCGTTCTTTATTTTGCTGTTGAATTATATTAAATGGTAAAAGTTTTGTTAAGAAGTTTTAAATTTAAAATATTGTATTAAAAAATTACTAAACATTATCGTTTTTTAACATATTAACATTTTTATTTTAAATATTATAATAAAATTTATTTATAAGTTTGATTAAACCAATTACATCCTGAGAAATTTAATTTATAAAATTCTATGTAAAAAATTGCAACAAAGAAAATAATTATTAATATATTTTTATCCTCTGTAATTCTTTTTATGAATTCTTTTCTCAAACTAAATGAAACTTTTTTTATTCTAAACAACCAATCATGTTTAAATAATTTAATTTTATAATTTTTGTTTAATTTCAAATGCTCCTTAATATTATATTTTTTGTATAATTTTTAAAGAAAAAAAAATAAATTAAAAACAACTTGAAACTGGATTTAATAATTTTCAAAAGTACTACTCTTTTAAAAAAATTTCTATTCGGAACTTCAAATAGAAATAAGCTGATTTAAATTAGCAAAAAAATTAGTTCTGGAAGTTATACAATACAGGAAGTAAACATATAAGGGGAAAGGCAGAAAAAACTGGGGAAGTATTGTAAAAATATTTTATTAAGTACTTTCTAATTTATTAAAAATTATAAAATGATTTGTCATTTGTCAGATTTAATAAATAACTTGATACATTTTACTTTAATATAAAATTAAAATATACATTTTGAAAAAGAAAAAGGAAAACCTATATATTATACAATAATGCTGATTATTTCATATTTTTTGCTCAGTGAGAACAATATCTACAAAAATACAATCATATATGTTATATGTGTTCTATAAATAAAAAGTAACTAAATAAGACCTTAACTTGTGTTATAATATATATAACGAAAATCGAATATTCAATAAATTAGAATATTGTATCAAAAGATGGAAAATATGCTCGCCTTATGCAATTTTAAGCTAATTGTTAATTTCACACCTTGACATAATTAAGTTTAAACATATCTTCAAAACAATCAATATATTATTCTGCTAAAGTATCATCATACTTAAGGTTCTTATAAAAATACCAAACTAATACACATATTGCTCCTTGTCTTATAAGTAAAGTTAACAAAGCAAAATTCAGGAGAAGTTATTCAACAGTCCGCAATTTATTACAGATTAGCATATATAAATCAACATTAATCGTTTTCAATAAATAAAAAATATGATTGTTTACTTTGGTAATTTCTATTATAAATAATATTAATAAATTTTGTTAAATTAGAATTAAAAAAAACCAACTGATTAACATTTTGAATACTCCGAGTAATGGCTAATTACGTTCGTAAAAGGGTATATAAAAATTAATTAATTATTTTATAAGGACAAATATCAAAAAGTTAATAATATAATAAAAAAGAAAGGTATGATATTCAATCACACACAAAACAGTTCTTGACCACTATTGAGGAAGTTAGTCAGTATGTGGGTGCGACTGATGCACTACAACAGGTATTCCTATATATACGTAAGGAGCGGTTATACATAAAGTTATGTAATTAGGTAAATATACACGAAAAAAAATCAATCTAATGTCCATTTCTTCATATTACAAAGGAAAAATAATTATAAAAGTACAGATTAAAAAATAACAATACTCAAATAGCTCAAAGTAGTTTTAATATAACATTGCAAAAATACTTATTATTTAAATGGAAATAATTTTTTTCTTAAACTGTGTAAAAAAAGCTAATATTTTTTAAAGAATATCAAAACTATTTAAAAATTAAGAAGAAAGAATTTGAATTAAATGAAAAATTATAACTATAAGAGCAGAATCACAGCCAAAGTACTATAGTAAAATCATTTCCATAACAAATGATACATGAAAAATTTTATTACATTTTTAGGAAACAAGAAAAGAGTTATACTTACCCCCTCACCGTCTTCAATTTTGCAAAAATAATGTTGATTCGACTCAATCTCATCAGATTCTCAACTTTGAAGACTTTCTTGAAAAGTTCAACGAAATTCATGATATTCTTCACCCATGCAAACATCAGCATCTCACTTTAAGTGTAAGTATTTCTTTAAAGTTTTATTTTTCAAAATTTTTATTAACTACAATTTTTAAATGGTTTGCTTTATATTTAATTAAAATAATTCTTTTCAATAATTATATTTTGAGAGTGGTTTATATTTTAATTTTTTTAAGAAATATAATAGTAAAATGTAAATATAAAAATCAGTTTAAAATAAAAGTCAGTTATTGTTTACAATGTATTGTATACAAATTCTTTTAATATTCATTTTGCAGTAAAATTATTTAAAATAAAAGTCAGTTATTATTGTATGCAATGTCTTGTATACAACAAGTTCTTTTAATATTTATTTTGCAATATGATAATGAAAGATTAAGTAAATTATGTCCTAAAATATGTGAAAAATATTTTTAATATGAAATTTAGGGTTATAGATAAACACAAGTCCATGCACTAATTTTTAACAGTTTAGTAGAATTATGATATTAATATAATTTAATTTAAAATTAAAATAAAACATTATTATTTTAAAAGAAAGTCATATTTTTCCCCAGTTTTTGTTATTGTAATTTTTAAATATCATATATTTTCTGTTCAATAATTTATCAAATGTATATGTGCTTTTTAAATTTTTTATTAAATTTGTTTTTGAAATTTTAACCAAAAAAATTTATTTCTAGGAAAATGAATACGAAAAACTATATTCTCAGTGCCAATATTTTAAAGAGCAAGCTTCATTATTAAAAACTCATGCATCCAGATTCAAAAGATGATATAAATCGTAGGTGCAATATCCTAAGTAACAAACTGGACATTATAGAACGAATGATGTTCCCACAACGATCACTGGAGAAAAATGAAACAATCCAAAGTATGTTTCTTCCTGTGCTTTTATTCATTTACTTGTTTATTGCTCTTTATATTTCTTTAACGATATATTTTCTATTTTCAACCTAGGCTCTATAAAAGAAAAATTAGGGTTGGGGATAAGAATTAATTTTTCAATGTAGAATATGAATCTTAAATGTCACTAATAATTTTAAAAATTTCAAACATATTTGTTTGTGAATACTTAAAACTGCATTAGCTTTAGAAATTATATAATATTTTTATTATTATTTTAAAGAAGAGAAATGAAAATTTTTAATCATTAACGTTTTGAAAATATTTACAGCTGATATTCTAGTTACTTTAGTTCGCGTAATTTTACTTCAACCTTTTTAATGTAGATGGCGCCATAATTTGTATTGTGACCATTTCGGTCTTGTGCCATTATTCATCTTTAATATTAATAAATTTATTGTTAATCGTTAATTTCTTTAGTTAAAAATTAAACCAATTTGTTAACATTCTTAAATAGTGATCAGTTTACGTACTTTTTTAACGGAAAAATATTATTACGAAATCTAAATTGGCGACAGTATTGATGTAATATTAAATACTTTTATATACATAGTACTTATAAAAAGCAAGTAGTACTTAAAAATGAAGTATTAAAAATTTATTTTTTAACATTCACAATTTCTTTTACTGTTTTTTTTTTGTTTTTAAACAAAAAAAAGAACAGTAAAAGACTTGTATTTTGTACGTATAATTTTTTAGTACTTCAATTGACTTACTTTAAAATAATTAATATAAGACATAAAATGTATAAATAACTTTATAAATGCAATCAATTCTGAAAACAATTTCTTTAAAATGAATCAAAATTTTTAAATAATTTCTTAGAAATGGTAGCCATGTATGTAAATAACTGTTATACGCTCTATTTTGATTAAATTGTTTTTATTTGAGAATTTTAAATAAAGGATATATAAATAATGCTTTCATTACTCTAAAACATTCATGATGAATAAAATTTATGATTTCTTATAATTTTAATGCTCCTTTGTTTATGTTAATCATCACAGATGATTGACGATTTATTTTTAAGACGAATGATTACTACAAATAATAATTTGTTTACTTGAAAATTTTTACTGCCCATCCAAACAGGGTTTGTAAAAATATATCCTTTAAAAGGCCTTACGTTAAACAATGCTGTGCCTGTCTTTGTTTAACCAAAGAAGAAAAACTGAATTTTTAATATGTTTTTCTAACCTTTCTCCGTGCATTCTCTACTTATAATACGCCTCTACAATTAAGATACCTCAGAAAAGTAAATAGCCTAAGAGCAGTCAGAAAATGTTTTTTTTTCTATTGAAATTCCAAAGAACTGAGATTGAAATGCATTTTAAAATAGTTATACACCCTAGTAGAGTATGCAATATTTGGGAAACGTTATTTAATAATTTGTTTATTTTGTAAAGAACATTATTAATTTTCTTCATGCTTTTCTTCATGCTTCATGCTTTCAAAACAAAAAATATTACGTGTGATGTTATGCTAAATTGATAATATTCTTGATATTTATTAAACGCATCAAAGCTTTTGAAATACGTCCAATTTCATTTACGAATGCAAAGTGTAAAATTTAAATTTTTATTTTGAACTGTATTTACAATATATTAATAAAAAAAAATAGACATTTGTAAATTACAATTCAAAAACATAAAAAAGCATCGTTATAACTTTTGTTAATGAACATAATCATAGATTCATGTATTTTAAAGTGAAATTATTAATAAAATTTAAAAAATCTATCAATCTTGAACTCTTCCCCGTTGACTTTATTTGGTTTCCGGAAGACATGGTGGATCCTTACTGATACTATCTCAGTTTCTAACAATGAGAAATATTTGAAAGAAAACTAAAAGGGGTAGTGGAATGTATCAAAACTATTCAGATTATATTTTCACTGAATTTAAAAAAAAAAAAAAAGAAAGGAAAAAATTTGAACCAATAGAGCACGATCTCTTAAGAATTACCATGTATGTAAAGCTTGGAGTTGGATGGAATAGGAAAATTTAACGTGGGTAAATTCATCGCTTAATATATTAAATTATTAGTTTGAAAAATTTGTAACTGCTTTGCCCACTTTTCCATAATAATCTTCATTTTTTTCCCGTAAAAGTTGATATTTTTTTAGCTGTTAAGATTTCAAAATTAATTAATTTTAATTTTAAAAATTTTACTTTAAATCAAAAGGTAAGTGTTTGATGTAGTATCCTTTTTTTTTTTTTATATTTACCTTTATGAATGTAATTTTTTGTTGTTGTTTTGGTTACCTAAAGGACCAGTAACCCAATTTTTTCAACCTGACCATGATTTAATTATATTTATAAAAAGAATATCTTGAATTATTAAAAAGAAATAAGGTTTTATTTTATCCAATATAATTATTGTTTTATAACCATTTATAAAAAAAATTGAACTGAACTTTGAAAGGAATTGAATAATAACTTAATAAATTTTAACACAGGATTAGAACTGAAGTAAAATAGGGCAGTAAGTACTGCGAGCCAGCTGAGACAGTTTGCCAGGCATGCCTAATTACGGAGGCAATAAAAACTTTTATTTTAATTGGCTGTTAATTTTTATCTTTAGAAAAGTTTTTGGATTTTATATTAAGGGAAAAACTATATTAAAACTCATAATAACTAGTCTTGACCTCAACATTATAAAATACAATTATATTTCTTAAATAATAGAATATCTTATGTAACTGTTATCAACATGAGATTTAATTGTAAGAATAATTGCATATATGGGAGAGGTTACTTTTGGGGTTTACATTATTATTGATGTCTGCTTATTGTTATTACTTGTAAGATTTATTTATATGGTTTTTCATTTTTAGGACAAAACAATTCACTTTTTCTTATGTCATATAATAAAATTCATGTTGCATTGCATATCTTCTATTTACCAGGTATAAAATAGATAAAAATATAATAAATTAAAAAGCAGGTAGCTTTACAAAAGAATAGCATGAAACGGTTAAAGAATCATAATTCAAAAGAAACATTTTAAAATTTCGAATATAGTGTATATTTTTATAAATTTCCAATTTTCCTAAGAGGAAAAAAATTTACTGAAAACCTCTCCGAAGAAAATCCGGTTTTGTTTTTCCTGGCCTCTCCCCCTATTTCTGTTTCTTTATATAACTGTTACATCATGGGTGGCCAACCCGCTGCCCCACTTGAGCATTTTTCCGGCCGTGAGACGTATCACACTTTTACAATATATTTACGATTTTTATAATGGTCCAGTAGTGAAAAAAAAAAAAAAAAGAAGTATTAAAAAAATACATTATGTGAGCATCCATATATTCAAAAATTAACCGTTTCCCACCACGTCTGACAATAGATAACAGATTCTCAGAAGGTATTAAAATAACTGAACAATTTTTTTCACTTCATAAATTGTGAATAAGATATTGCTCATTAGCTTTTACGGCGAAATTAACATCAATTAAATTATATTATGAACTCATGAATATATATAATTTTATATGGTCAGCGAATAAGTTATGATGCATTTCCAAAGTGGCCCGCATTGATCATTTGACGCCCACCCATTATAGCGAACCAAATTTCATGAAGACGAACTTCAAACACATTTATAACTGACTTACTATGCAGTATTAAAAATGTCGCATGATTCATTTCTTAATTTAATTTTCAATCAACTAATTTCACACGGCGCAACAACTCCAGCGTGGCCTAGTGCAGGTCGCCTGCCCAATGCAAGGCATACCTGGGAATAGACAGAAGACGCTTGCTTACGGAGTAGGTTGTCAGCCGCCCACGCCCAACACCACCTACAGAGTCATATACACCGCGTCGGGACTACGGTTTTAAAGGATCTGAACCACTATAAACAACCACATACATCCCTGACTTCGTGGGAGTCCGAAAACCCGGCACAGAGTGCAGAGGCGTCACCCGTCCGTCCGTTGGGCGCATCAGGACCCAATCAACAAATTAGTGTAATTAAATTTAATGAAAATTTCCAATTTAGATAATTAATTATAATGTAAAAGAAAATATATCCTAATCAAAATAATTTATAACAACCAATGATTGATTCAAATATTTCATTTTCGTGTGTGTGTTTTTACTTGTTATACAGTTGCTAACTTTTCTTCTCAATAAATGTTTTCATTTTAACTAAGGTAAAGCCATTGTATTATACAAGGTTATTATTGAAACATTGAGAAATTTAATTTTGTTTATTTCCATCTACAACTAATTCAAATTTGAAGGATCAATGGAAAGGATGTTAATAATATGTTTACTATTAGGCTGCCCAAAGCCTTTTTATAAATAAGTTAGATAAAAACTGGCTAGAATAATATTTATTATAAATTTATTTCAAGCAACATTTGGATTAATTATCATCTCACAATAATTCATTTATGGAAATGCACCTTTCCGCTAATCTTTTACTTACGCTTGTAAGTATCATCGTTCGTTCATATCTTAATAATGAAGAATACCATAGAATAGTAATACCGATTGAAGAACAGCATCGATTCCCCTTTGCCCCGAGCAGAGAATACCGCGGGGCAGATTCAATATACGTATCAGGCAAATAATGAGCAACATTATCGCAGGCTAATTTACTACTCCACATAGTTGCTGGAAAACGATCAGGTTCAGAAATTACTAAGCATAAAGTGATGCTTGATATCACTCTTGCCTTCAGAAGAATAAGTCAAATGCATAATCAACACCACAAACAACTGAAATCGTTATTGACAAGCTGCAAGCACGCTATCATTGTTTGATCTACGTTAGGGAAACAAAGGAAACAATCATTGGCGCCAGCAATCCTGTGGGATTGCTAATAAAGCAGCAGTGTTGCTTGTTTAATATTTGTGCCTGGGTTATAAATATGTTCGCATTCAATGCGAAGATGAATCAATTACTGAACGGCTGACTGAAACATACTTTCGTTTCAATTAGTTATTGTTTGCGGAGTCAGTTTGAAATTCCCACTTGTTTCATATTTTGACATATATAAACAAGCGCCAATACTAATGTTTGCAATTCTGACACAATTGTTTTGTTTCCGTATAGATTTAACTTTACAAAACTTTTTGCATGCGTTAAACGGAAACATGAATTAAAGTATCTCTTGAAAGTGCGTGCGATCATTCTATATTTCATAAATACACTTTTACTAAAAGTCATGGGATACCTCTCTAATATCGTGTCGGCCTCGCTCGGCGAGCGGTAACTCGACGGCTACGGACCTTTCGCCTCAACAAGTCGTTGGTGTCTTTCGCAGAATACGGGTTACATGCTGTCCGAGGCCAGACGTCCATACAATTGCAGGTGGTTACTGATGGTGCAGCAATTGACACGAAGGACCCTCTCGATGATGTCCCATAAATGTCTCGATGGGATCTTCGTTACATGTCGGGCGAAGCGATCTAGGGTGGCCAGATCACAGCTTGAATTCAGGCACGTTTTCGTGTAAACACCCGCATCATGTAAAATTATGACATGGTGCGCATTGTCATCCAACCCATCGTTGTTTGGGTACATGAAAACCATATGAATGGCCGTAAGCGGTCTTCAAGTAGCTAGACATTTCCAGTCACGTTCGGTCCAAATGCACCAGAGAACGCGGGCCGTTGTCCACAAAAACAGCTCCACACCATGTGAGCTAACAATCAGCTTGAACAGTGCCTCATGCAGACACAATAAGTTTAACCATGGTATCGTAAAAGGTCTGGCAGCCACACTCCGAACCCGCACCATCAGCTCTACCAACTGGCTCATCGGACCAGGCCACGCACATTCATCTAGGGACCAACCGGCGCTCAGACGCGAGAACGCTGCAAAGCGGATGTCGTTCTTTCCGCACCTGAGTCGGCTATTACTTCGCTTTCTTTCTTCTTTCTTCTTCTTCTTCTTGAATAGCCCGCGAAGAAAGTTAAAAATCTCTCCGCACAGTTTTAACAACCTATATATTTGGTCCGTAAAATCATCATTTCGCGATTATTCAATCTGTTATTGTTAGAATTTACCAGACTCCTTTTTCATGCAGACGCGTCGCCACATCGTTGGGCAGGGCGTGTCGACCCGCATCATATAAAAGTGTTAGGTCTGAAATTTTAACACTCGCACACTCTTGACACAGGACTGGGGAATGTTGACTTCCCTAACGACTCCGCCAGGAAGGGCGCTTAATCAGTGTCTAGCTCAACTACAATAACATTCCATGTCTGTCTACATAATTCCTTCACAAAGGGTACTCATCACGTCAAAACCTCCTCTGAATAACTTGGGACAAATTGGGAATGCTTCACGCAGGCATTTATACTGTTCTGCCATGCTACTGCCACTGGAGCCTAGTATACGCATCCCAGTAATAATGACTCTTGTCACTTCAGTGTATTTTAAATATAACACTTACAACAATTTATTATGGTAATAAAATATTTAATATTTAACAAAGTAACTGTATCATACCCAATAAAAATATTACTTTGTTTTACCCAAACATTTGTAATAATAATTTATAATGCTCCGCAAAAGTACACTTATTCAAATAAATTTGAGATAGAAAAAGCATAAATTTATGTTTGTTGATAGGAATCATCATTGATAAATTTAACTTATAAGATAAGGCGGCTGATACAGGTATGAACATAAAATTGTGCAATATGGCAAGCAAAAGTGATGAGGCCGTTCGACAACACGCAGGTCGATTGTATGCGTACTGTTTGGATTTATTATAACAAATTTGCTATTGGGGCTACTCGGGTCCACAGGCTTGTGGTCTAGCGTGTATATGAACCCAAAATTGATGAACTGGGATATAATACAAATCATGAGCACATAATGTCATGCTGCATGTAAGCAAGACATTTATATTAATAACATTCTTCCTCTTTTGTTTGGATACACATTTGTTGTACCCAATAGATTAAAAATCATCCAGCAATGTGGAACCGTGTACAGACACTGTTATATTTGTGGCTAGACGGTCGAGTCAGGGTCTGGTATGAACTGAATCTGACAGAACTTCTGATATATTATCAAACGGTCATGAACAACTTAACAAGCTACTAAGGTGATGGGCAAATGAGCACACTTATAATAACAATTAACATTCCTTCCTTCTGAAACTGGACACACTAATATTCGCTGCAAATTAAAATCTTGATTAAAAACCATCCTTGCAAAATAATCCAGTGGTGGAAGGCTGAGACTCTTCACCTAAGCGACTATTTAT